>CM066036.1:483494131-483726631 GCA_033557465.1 Ichthyophis bannanicus | reverse complement strand
AGGGAGGGGGCTGACATGGAGGGATGGAGCACTGGTAATGGGGTTGAGGGGACGAGCACTGGAAATGAGCTGATTAGGGGAGGCTAGGACTGGTAATGAGCTGATGGGGGTAGGACTGGTATTGGGCTGATTAGGGGAGGCTAGCACTGGTAATGGGGTTGAGGGGGGATTAGCACTGGAAGGTACTGGGAGTGAGGACTGGAAAGGGGCTGATATTGGGGAGGGTTACTGGGACTGGAAATAGGCTGATGGAAAGAAGTGAAGAAAACGAAAGAAGAGATAAGAAATGGCAGATGGACCATAGACCACAGAAAGAGAGCTAAGAGAAGACAGGAAAGCAGAAGCCTCAGATCGGGACCAGCATGATCAAAGAATAAATTGGTCAGACAACAAAGGTAGAAAAAATAATTTTATTTCATATTAGTGATTTGACTACAAAATCATCATAATTTTGAAATCAAATATTGTTACTTGTTGTTGTGATATTTTCTGGCGTTTTTTTTTTTGGTGTGTGAAGGAAGAGGGGTAGTCTTATACGGCGAGTATAGGCCAAACACCTATATTTTAACAGGAAAAGTAGGGGGTCGTATATAGCATTAAGGTAAGAAACAATATATGCAGTGTTAGATTTGTTTTAAATGTCGCAATGGTTTTGCGGCTCCCAGTTTTTTTTTTCCCTTCGGAAACGGGTCCAAGTGGCTCTTTACGTCTTAAAGGTTGCAGACCCCTGGCCTAGAGCATGATATAATCGGTCATGCTCCTCTTTATAGGTTTCATGATGTCTGTCCAAATCTCTCTCAATTCTGTCAATAAGTTCATCAGTAACTCTTAATTCTTTTGCAACAGTAACACTATGACCTTATTGCCACTCTTAAGGTCCCTATTACATGTACAACACACTCTATTTCTCTGTTCACACGTGCTCTCAATTCTTTCTGGGAGACATTACAAATATCCAAAATACACAATTCTACTCCCCCTAACTTCTGTTTCTCTAAGTATTTCTTCTCTTAGTTCTGCTGCATGCGTGACCCGCACTCGCTCAGCTGTTCATTAGTTACATTTCCTAACACAAACAACTTTTGTTTCAAATCTTGAACTTCATTCCTATGTTTTTCTTCATGTGCCATCCATTCCCACCATGTAAGCATAATCCATTCATGACTATTGCATGGTTTACCTTTAACCGCCAACTCATATCTCAGGTAATGGACCTTATCTACAGAGAAAGTTCCCTCCAGAGGAAACTGCAAATTCTCATTACCTCTAGTCACTGAATCCCAATGTGCTACGGAATGGATGACTACATCACCATGCTTTTCATACATACAATAGAAGCATACAATAAGAAGGGCTACCGTTCTTAAACGCTAAAGCCCTAGCTCTGTCATGCCATTCACGCATCTGAGACAGAGCCTGTCTACTTAACCCGTTTTGGACAGCTCGCATATTCTTTCTCTGTTTTGGATGATTTATTAGATTTGTTACACTCAAACAACTATGAAATACCAGCAATAATAAAAAATATTAAAACTTTGCAGAAAATAGAAGTTTCACATAGTGTATGTTTTTCATACGCTGGTCCAATATAGTATATTGTCCGTCTTCAGAAAAGATAGGATTCAGTTCCAATATTCATTGACATACATACTGTATGATACTATTGAAACGGCAGTTTTCATTTAAAACACTTTATTATGATATAATATAGTTTGTCAACAGTCCATTCTGACGGCGGAATATGATACACGTGAAAACATTTCTGATGCAGTGCATCGACATTGCACCATTGAAACACCTAGAACAGAATGCTTGACAGCAATTAGTTTCGACAACATATTAGCCCAGCGTATGAAAAACATACAATGCCGATATACGCACCAATAACTCTGACACTAAGTAACTTACAGTTATCTAAACCTATTTTCTAAAGTCTACAAATACATTTATTTGCAAAATAGTAGCTATTACAGCATTATAAGCTACTTAACTATTTTTTGTGATCTTTTTATGTTGAGCCGCCAGTACTGTCAAAATCAGCAAACTTTGAATACCTATTAAACTAATTAGATCTCAGATAAAAAAATCTGTATATAACGCTTTTTGACATAACGATAAAATATAGAAACCTTATGTATGTAAAACATATGCTGGTCCAAAACGGGTTAACAGATTACCCATCACTGGTAATACTCACAAATCTTCTAGCACCTTCTGCCCTTGCCCTGAATGCAGAGATCCATATCTGAGTCACGGCACAAACTGTTTGTGTACTCTGCACCTCCCCTCACCGGCAACAGCACCTGGGCTCTTGGGTAACGGATATCCACTTCCAGAGCAATGAGAAGGAAGCAAGTATGGTTAACAATACAAAACATAAAACACACTTGTATTATAAAAACCACCAAAGCTTTGGGAGAGAAAACAAAGTCAGCAGCTTGTTTACTCTACCAACATGGACTCTGGCTATTTTATTTATAGGTCAAAATTCCATTACACAACATAATTTTCACCTTTTAATACGTCAAGCTTCGCGTATATTCATAACATGCATCTCTGTCATAGGTCAGTTCTTATTAGCATAGGTCATCATGAGGAGACATACATGTATTCCCAGACATAACGTCTTAAACAATAATTCTAACACTAGCAGTTTTGATATCTCTGATTCGAGACTGAAAGACTAAAGAGACAGCTTCTCCCTGCACTGTCTTTTTCATAACAAACCTAGTGTATTTGTTTTAGGAAAGTTCAGACTAGTTATTTCAGTAGAGTCTTTCAAGGTTGTTGTTGAGTAATAAGTCCTGAAATGTCTGAGTTACTGAATCTGTGGTGGTAACTCTTTCTGAGGGCTTTCAGTAATATAATGTTATTAAGTACCCTCACAGTGTACACAGCCCTGTACAGACAAGCTTCCTTCTTGTCACTTGTTTCCCCTTAATAGATAAGCCTTCCACCTTTTGCCAAATACTCGCCGTCAGCTTCTGCATAGGATTCTCTCCCCCACCATAAGAACATAAGATATGCCATACTGGGTTAGACCAAGGTCCATCAAGCCCAGTATCCTGTTTCCAACAGTGGCCAATCTAGGTCATATGTACCTAGCAGTTTCCCCAAAAGACACAGGTTCCACAATGCTTGTACTGGGTCAAGCATTGATATCCTGGGTCCCTTCTTAATAATGGTTTATGGACCTTTCCTCCAGGAACTTGTCCAAACCTTTTTTTAAACCCAGCTACACTAACAGCTTTTACTACATTCTCAGGTAACAAATTCCAGAGTTTGATTACACGTTGAGTGAAAAAATATTTTCTTTTATTAGTCTTAAATAGTTTACCCTGTAGCTTGTCATGCCTTCACCACTCGCCTCTAGCTTAGAGGGGCATGGTTGCATGAGGAACTTTCCCCTTTCAGCCTTAACTGACTAATTCTCCGCAATGTTTTCTGGGAAATGTAGTTTAATTGCGCTATATATGGGCTTCAGGTAGAAAGCTGTAGTCGGGCTCCTTGGGGTAAGGCAATGACAGAAATTTATTGAGCACAAAAAAGGTTCATAAATACCATATTCAGGCATACTTCTCCAGGCTTCTTCAAAGTACAACAGGTTATAAGCAAAACAAAACTCAAAACTAAAGTGGCAGCTTAAAGTATTCTTCAGCTCTGAAAAACATAGCCTTTTAACAGCAAGGCTACCAACTTCCTTTAGCCTTGCTGGTTAAAGCACATAACACAAAACAGGCTTTCTTCTGTGGCAGTTTGCCTTCTTTTCCAGTCTCAAACCTTTCCAGGCTGTTTTCCAATTCACAAGCAAAAACAAAAACGCCAAACAGGAACAAACTTTCAACGTGCAAGCAAAGTTCTATTCAGGTTTTCTCAGGAAAATTCAAGAGTAAAAAGAAAGCTTTTTCCTCACAGTTAATTTGGCTTCTTGCCATCTCACTTCACAGGTGCTTAACAAGCACAATTCACAACTCCAGCTTGTTCTTACGTCTTAGTAAAACTTCCCCTCTTTACCACGTGGGAATTTACAATCCATCTACCTGCTTCTTATGATTATCTTTCTCTAGAGGGCTTTCTCTCAGGGCTGACTCCCTTCTGTGGCTAAGGCTTGGCACAAAGAGCAATCCATGAGGGTGTCTTCCTCATTCAGCTCAGCATCAGGCTCTCCTAGCTGCATAGACTCTGACTCTCCTTCTGGCTCACCGGGCTCGGCTGACAGCCTCTTGTTAGAGCTGAGTATGTCTCCTGCTCCTCTGCATTGCCCAGCATAAGTCAGCTTCTCCTGCTCTGCTCAGCATTAATCAGGCTTCTTAGGCTCGTACCAGCTTCTCTCCCTCTTTCTCCTCTTCTTGCCTTTGCCTCTGCCCTTGCTTCTGGCGTTCCTTCCACCCTCTCTCTTTCTCTTTTACTATAATCTAGCATAGGCTTATATCTCCAGGGTTCTAGCCCCACCTCCTATCTTCACAGGTGACGGAGATCACTCTGCCTTCTGGCATCTGAGTAATCAGGGAGCTTACTGACGTAAGGGTCTTGGACCTTAGGTCTGTATTCACTCTCCCTTATTTCACTAGGGGAAACATGAAACCTGTTCCAGCTGGGGGTTTTCTGGTTCCTAGGTGAGGTTGTGGTTTTGTTACCCTGACCTTGCAAAAGGGGCCCTTTTACTAGGGTGAACTCTTTGCCTTTCTCCCTTTCCCCTAAGTCAGTATAGGCTTCCTTACCACAAGCTTCATTGCATGTCCCCTAGTCTTTCTATAGTCTGATAACGTAAACAATCGATCTACGTTTACCCGTTCCACTCCGTTCATTAATTTATAGACTTCTATCATATCTCCCCTCAGCCATCTCTTTTCTAATAACACTATGTCCTTTTTAAGATATGGTGACCAGAATTGCACACATTATTCA
The DNA here is from genome assembly GCA_033557465.1 of Ichthyophis bannanicus. Lineage (NCBI taxonomy): Eukaryota > Metazoa > Chordata > Amphibia > Gymnophiona > Ichthyophiidae > Ichthyophis > Ichthyophis bannanicus. The sequence goes on along the minus strand of CM066036.1, from coordinate 483,721,723 downwards.
AGGTGCGGTCTCACCATGGAACGATTTAGAGGCATTATAATATCTTTTGTTTTATTTTCCATTCCTTTCCTTATGATACCTAGCATTCTATTTGCTCTCTAGGCCGCCGCTGCACACTGGACCGAGGGTTTTAACATGTTATCCACAATGATGCCTAAATCATTTTCCTGGGTGGTGATTCCTAATGTGGAACCTTGCATCGTGTAACCATAGTTTGGGTTGTTCTTCCCTAGGTGCATAACTTTGCACTTGGGAACATTAAATTTCATCTGCCATTTTGATGCCCAGTCTTCCAGTTTTTCAAGATCGTCTTGCAATTTTCCACAATCCTCTTGGGTTTTAACAACTTTAAATAGTTTTGTGTCATCTGCAAATTTGATAACCTCACTCGTTATTCCACTTTTCAGGTCATTTATGAATATGTCAAAAAGCAGCGGACCCAGCACAGATCCCTGGGGTACACCACTATTCACCTTTCTCCATTGGGAAAATTGGCCATTTAGTCCTACCTTCTGCTTTCTAACTTTTAACCAGTTCCCGATCCACAATAGTACACTGCCTCATATCCCATGACTTTTTAATTTTGCCAGAGGTCTGTGATGAGGGACCTTGTCAAAGGCTTTCTGAAAGTCCAGATACACTATATCAATCGACTCACCTTTGTTCACCTGTTTATTCACACCTTCAAAAAAACATAACAGATTAGTAAGACAAGATCTTCCTTGTCTAAAGCCATGTTGGCTGTCTCCCATTAGGTCATGACTATCTACATGCTGAGTAATTTTATTCTTTATGATGGTTTCTACCATTTTTCCCGGTACTGTCGTCGGGCTCACCGGTCTGTAGTTTCCCGGATCACCCCTGGAACCCTTTTTAAAAATTGGTGTTACATTGGCGATCCTCCAATCTTCAGGTATTAGAGATGATTTTAATGATAGTTCACAGATTACTAATAGCAGGTCTGCAATCTCATATTTCAGTTCCTTCAACATCCTTGGATGTATACCATCCGGCCCAGGTGATTTGCTTCTCTTCAGTTTATCTAATAGTTGTAATACATTTTCCCGATGTATCGATATTTCCTTCAATTCTTCCGCACCTTTAAATACCACTTCAGTCATGGGTAACATCCCTATATCTTCCTCAGTAAAGACCGAAGCAAAGAATTCATTCAGTCTCTCCACTATCGCCTTGTCGCCTCTTAGTGCCCATTTAACCCCTCTATCATCTAATGGATCAACTGACTCTCTCATAAGTTTTTTGCTACAAATATACTTGAAAAAGTCTTTATTACGCGTTTTTGCTTCCATAGCAAGCTTCTTCTCAAATTCTTTCTTTGCCTGCCTTATCAATGCCTTGCATTTAACTTGCTAGTGCTTGTGCTGTTTGCAGTTTTTTTTATTTGGCTCTTTTTTCCATTTCCTGAAAGATGCTTTTTTGGCAACAACAGCCTCTCTGACCTCACCTTTAAACCATGCTGTCAGTTTTTTGGACTTCCTTCCACTTTTCTTAAAGCGTGGAATACAGCTGGTCTGGGCTTCCAAGATAGTATTTTTCAACAACACCCAAACTTGATGTAAGTCTTTTAACCTTTGCAACTGCTCCTTTTAGTTTTTTCTTAACTATTTTCCTCATTTTATCATAGTCTCCCTTTCGAAAGTTAAAAGGTAGTACTGTGGATTTCCTTACTATCCCTCCTCCGCTAATTAAATCAAATGCGATCTTGCTATGATCACTATTGCCAAGTGGCCCCAACACCCTTATCTCTTGCACTAGATCTGGTGTTCCACTAAGGACTAGGTCTGATATGGCTTCCCCTCTGGTCGGTTCATGAACCAGCTGCTCCAAGAAGCAGTCATTTATTTCATCTAGGAACTTTATCTCCCTAGCATGTCCTGCCGTGACACTGACCCAGTCGATACCGGGGTAATTGAAATCACCCATTATTATTACTGCGCTGTAACCTTTGTTAGCTTCCTTGATTTCTTTGAGCATTTCATCATCCATTTGATCATTCTGGCCAGGCGGTCGATAGTACACCCCCACTGCCATCACCATTTTCACCTCTCCCCCCCTCCTCCCAAATTATTGCCTCCAAACTCTCCACCTGCCCCTTTTCTATCTCCATCCACTATGGATTCTCACCCCTTTCCCTCCATGCCAGTTGCAACGCCCTTGCTTGGGCCCGAAGGCTTACAAGCATAGAGCGGCCTTATAGTGTCCCTTTAAATAAAGCTTCCCTTGTTTGTCACCAGAGGGATTCTGGGACTTGTAGTTGGCTTACTTATATAAGGACAAATGTAGTTGTGAGACCGGTGGTTTAAGGCAGCAAGAAAATTTATTTTTTTGCAGGATTCCAAGGCATTAAAGCTCAAAACACAAAAGCCAAAGGATGCTTCTCCAACATAAGAGTAAATCAGGTTAACAGAGGAAAATGCCACCAAAAACCTTCTATCACTGGGCAGCAGCTTTTATTCAAATAAACTTTCACAGAGCACAGCTTCTTGTGGTCATTCCACGTATCAGGTAAACTTTTTAACAGCTACTGTTTTCTTTTCCAAACCAAACTTTTACTAAAGGCAGCTTCTTGGCTTTAGAAGCTCACATACTTTGTAGAACACAGTCTTGGCTTTTTCCAACTCTTGGCAGTCACAGAGATTAGTCACTATATTGTTTCACAGTCTTTCAACCCTGTTCAACAATGCTCAGTTCTCCTTTAGACAGAAAAAGCAATCCATTGGTGACAATTCTGACTCAGCTTCTGGCATACAAGAATCCACCTGCATCTCTTCTATGGACACCGGGTACTTCTTACTTCCACCAGTTTTATAAACTTGCTCAGCCTTCCTGTCTTCTAAAAACTCTTGGAACTGCTTCAACAGCAAATCACCCTGAGAAGGCACACTTGTATTGGGAGGGTAAAGCTTCCTCTCTGCAAACAGTTTTCTTAGTGCTTCTAGTGTTAAAAGCTCAGTTGCTCTGCTCTTATCTGGGTTTCGGTTCTCTTCATACATAAAACTATCCACCCACCTCTTAGCAGACGTTAGGTCTGGCTCCTGGACACTAGCGGAAGCAAACTGTTTCTCTGCAAGCTGTTCAGATTTACATGTACTGGCTTTACCTTGGGGCGGGTCTCTCAGACAGCTACTGATTCCTTTCCTCCTGATACCTTTCAGGCTATGGAACTCAGCCTTCTGGTGCCTTTCTCCACTCCTTCCCAGATAGCCACTCTCTTGAAAGTTTCCTTTGAACCTTTCTTCCTTTCCAGGATCTCTCAGAGTTTCTCCTTTGTGTGCCTCTGTTGCTCTGGCTGCAGACCTATTCCTTTCCAGCTTCTCCTGGACCTGCTGGATCTGCTCTCTCTGCTGCATCTCCTGTGTGTGTGTCTCCCTTCTCTCCTGTGTCTCCTTTCTTTGCTCTGAGTGTGTTTTTAAAAACCGTTTGCTGCCGGGCACTCCCTTGCCTCTGCACAGGTGTGACCAATCATTGAGCAAGCTTGGCTCTACGTCTGAACTAGGGCGTGGCCTGGCCTCAGCAGAGAGCTGAGTTTTTTTCTTGCCTGCCTTGCAAACACTGTGCACAACTGAACTGTCACTTGTTTTAAAGGGAAAAACAGGGTTTTCTTCCACTTCCATCTCTTCCTGGGGGCTCTCCTCACCACACAGTATAGCCCTCAATTGTGCCGCATCGTAATAGTGCTCTATGCCCGGCACTCCAAGACCCCCACCCCCCCCCCCCTCCTCTCTGGCTCTATGCATAGTCTCTCTTGCCACCCTGGGGCCCTTCCCTTCCTATATGAAGTTCATTATTCCTTGTATTTTCCTCAAGACCCCTCTAGACACCCTACATGGCAATGCCATGAACAGAAAAAGAATCCTTGGCAGTACATTCATCTTAATAGTGGCTATTCTACCCAGCCAGGTCAAATGTATTCCTCTCCATCTAGCAAGATCCTTCTGTACATTTTCTAACAGAGTCCATAGTTCCACTCTGATAGCTTCTCCAAAGCGTTGCTCAAATATATTCCCAAATACTTAAATTTAGTCTTCACCCATTTGAATGCAAACCCGTCCCTCAGCCTCCCTTCCAAGTCCCCCGATAGGTTGAAACCCAAAATTTCCATTTTATGTACTCATATTCATTTTATAGCCTGCCACCTCGCTGTATTTCCTAATTGCCTGGGTCAGATTTGGGAGACTGGTTAATGGCCTCCCCAAACAGGGGTGGCCCAAGGGGGGTGCGGGGCCATGTGTGGAGACTGGGTGTGGGGCCTCATTTGCATAAGGGACCTCATTTGCATAAATATTTGCATAATGTTGCCATATGCTAACTTTTAGTAAACATGCCTCTGAATGAGTGTATGGATAAAGATTTCTACATTACTATAATCCAGTGCCAACCGCCAGGCACATTAGGAACTACTTCAAACACTGCCCATTTAGAACCCATAGCAAACCCGCCGTATCATAACAGCACTACCAGGACTCACAAAGCACCATACTCTACCTATCAAAAGGCAACACTGCAAATATTAAACCAATACAGTTCAGAGAATAACAATACATGACCTACTGGGGAAGTGGCAATGTCAAATAGGAATTACATAAACAGAATACCTCAGCTTAGTTACACATGCAGAACATAGACCATCACCAAACAAGGAATCACAATTTAGAAACAGGAAGACAATAATTAAACTGATAACCCCAAAAGCCAAACTTGGAATATACAACAACACTGTAGAAATAAAGCTATAAATTAATTTCCTCTTGTACTAAACAAAGCGCAGACGTTAATGATGCACATTTCCCAGAGCTGACATATTCCAGTTAATAAATTCAAAATAAAGAGAGATTTTTCTACATTTGTGCATTTTTTTCAGTAGCAATTGCTCCAGCCACTTTCTTCTGGTTTCTTCGTGTCTTCTGCTAACTCTCCATCGTCTGCTGTCCATTTGTCCTTTCTTCTCTCTTCTAGTTTTTTTTTCCCATTCTCTCTCTACATCTGCTTTAACATACTAATCTTTCTCCTTTTGCTCTTTCCTCATTCCTATTTCATCCACTCAAATTTTACCCCTCCTTCCTCAATCCCCACTTTCCCAATGCCCGGCCAATTGTAGATTTGTCTTCCCTCCCACACAAAATATTTTTCTCCTCTCCATTTCACTCTCCCAGCTCCATCCCATTCTAATCCTCCCCCAACATCAACTCCCTTCTAGTTCCAGCCCCACCCAGCATCTGCTCCCTTCTAGTCCCCGCATCAGCCCATTTCTAATCCTGTCCTAGCCACACCATCAGCCCATTTCCAGTCCTAGCTCCCCCATCCATTTCCAGGCCTATCCAAGTCCCTCCTTCAACTCATTTCTAATCCCAGCCCCCATCAGCCCATTTCTAGTCCTTTCCTAGCCCCACCATCAGCAATGTCAATTGCTCCAGCCAATGTCTAATCCCAGCTCCCCTCCACTCAGCCCATTTCCAATCCAAGCCCCCCATGAGCCTACTTCCAGTTCTAGCCCCTCCTTGAGTCTATTTCAATCCAAGCCCCCACCACAGCCCATTTCCAATCTTAGCACCCCCAACAGCCCATTTCCAGTCCTATCCTAGCCCCTCCATCAGCCCATTTCCTGTCCTAGCTCCCCCCCACTCAGCCCATTTCCATTGCTAGCTCCCACCCACTCAGCCCATTTCCATTGCTAGCTCCCCCCCATAACCCATTTCCATTGCTAGCTCCCCCCCATAGCCCTTTTCCAGTGCTAGCTCCCCCCATAGCCCTTTTCCAGTGCTAGCTCCCCCCATAGCCCATTACCAGTGCTAGCCCCCCCCATAGCCCATTACCAGTGCTAGCCCCCCATCAGCCCATTACCAGCCCTAGCCCCCCTAGCCCATTACCAGTCCTAGCCCCCCATAACGCATTACCAGTCCTAGCCCCCCATCACCCCATTTCCAATCCTAGCCCCCCCATAGCCCATTACCAGTCCAAGCCCCCCCATCAGCCCACTTCCAGTTCTAACCCCACATCACCCCATTTTCAGTCTTAGCTCCCCCCCCCCCCATAGCCCAGGTAGATTTAAAAAACAAGCAAACTTGCTGTGGCAGTGGCAGAATTGAGCGTCCTGCGGGGCCCCCCTGCCCGGCAGAGTCCTCCATGCAGCCTCAGCGCGGGCTTTTCAGAGCCGCAAAGGGAGAGTTTCCCTTTTTCGCGGCTTTGTTTAAGCCCACGGGGCTGATGGGAAACAGGAAATCCTGTTTCCCATCAGCGGCTTAACAGAGCCGCGAGGGAGAAGCTCTCTCTCTTCGTGGCTCTGAAAGCCGGCACTTAGGGAGCTGAGGCTGCATGGAGGACTCTGCCGGGCAGGGGGCCCCGCGGGACGCTCGATTCTGCTGCTGCCACGGCGGCGGCAGCAGCAAGTTTTTTATTTTTTTTTTTTGTTTTTTTAATTTACCGGCAGATGCAGAATGTTTGTGCGGGGCCCTGTGCAAACAACATTCTTGCACAATGGACGGACCAGCCCTGTCCCCAAAGTAAAGATCACATCATCCGCGAACAATGCTATTTTGGTCTGTTGACCTCCCACTTCAATCCCCCTTATATCCTGCTGCCTTCACACATACTCAGCCAATGGTTCAATTACCAATGCAAAAAGCAATGGTGATAATGGGTCCCCCTACCCAATACAAAACTGTCCGAGTATCCTCCATTCACTTTTATCCGCGCCGTCAGTCTCACATATAATGCCGTAATCCATCTTATAAATCTGTGTCCCAACCCCATTTTATCCAATACATGAACCATAAACTTCTACTCCACTCTATCAAATGCCTTCTCTGCGTCCTCCGTCATGAATACTGCTTCCTGCCCCTCCCTCTTGCAACCTCCATATCACATTCATGATTTTCCTTATATTGTCCCCCCCCCTTGCCTTCCCCTAATAAACCCCGTTTGGTCCTTATGCACTAGCTTGTTAGTTACATCTGTCAGCTCGTAGCCAATATCTTTGCCAAGACCTTCGCGTCCAAGTTGATCAGTGAGATCGGCCTGTATGAGGCACAAACCGTACTATCCTTTCCTGGTTTTGGCAAAATCGTAATCCCAGCTTCCTCCATAGTTCTCGGCAAAGCCTCCCCCTCCAAGCATGCATTGAATACCTGCGCCAAAATTTCTCTGACTTGAGGACCCAACATCCTATAGAATTTTGCGGAAAAACCATTGAGCCCAGGGACCTTCCCAATTTTCAGGGTCCTTATGGCCCTTTCCACCTCCTCCTCACTAATCTCCCTACCCATCTCTTCCTGTTACTCCTTCATTATCCTTGATTACTGGCATTCATCTAAAAATAGCTCCCCTTCCCTTTCCCCTTTCTTCACCTCACAACTTCTCATAGTACTCCTTGAACACTCCTTTTATCTCTGAGTCTTTATGAACCAGTTTCCCTTCTGGGGTTCGTATACCCCCTATCCATACTCTCTGCTGCCTTATCTTCAACATTCTAGCCAGTAACTTCCCCATATGGTTCCCCCCTTCAAAATATTCCTGCCTCAACAAGTTCAGTTCATGGGCTATTTCCGCAGCTCTCAATTGGCCAAGCTCTCCCCTCAACTTTACCAATTCTGCTATCACCTGCGGATCATGATCGCTCTGATGCTGCCTCTCCAAACTCTCTATCCTCCACAACAGCTGTTCTTACACCTTCCCCTTTCTCTCCTGAGCCGCCATACTAATCAGATGCCCCCTAGCTACCGCCTTGAAACCTTCCCACACCGTCCCCACTTTTACCTCCCCAGTCATATTAAACTCTAAATACTCTATCACAACCCTTTTGAGCCACTCCATAAATTCAGGTTCCTCCAGCAACGCATCATTCAACCTCCAATATTTTACCCCCTCCTCTTCCCTCCCCACCTTAAAACTCACCTTTACTGGTGCATGATCAGACCATGTTATATTCCCTTGTTCCACCTCTCAAACATTCCCCGCCCACCTCCCATTCGCCCAGATCATATCCAACCTACTATATGTACTATGCACTGGCAAGTAATAAGTATATCTCCTCTCTCCTGGGTGTCTGCACCTCCATGTATCCACCAGCCCCATCCTTTCCTTAAATCTGAGAAAGCATACTCTTTCTTTTCCTTTCCCCCCTCTCCCTCCTCCACTATTATCTAATCTTGGGTTCAAGGTCAAATTGAAATCCCCTCCTATAACTATTGGGGTATCTCCCCATCCCTCCAACTCTTCTGTCAACCCTGTATAAAACACATCCCTCTGCACATTTGGCCCATACACACTAACTATCCACACATCCCTTTCTTTTATTCTCATTCGCACCGCCACGCATCTACCCTTTTTATCTCTTCGTTCCTCCACCACTACATCTTGATATTTCCCACTTACCAGTATTCCCACTCCCCCTCTTCGTGGGTGTGCCCTTTGTCCCACCAATACTACCCTGGGATTTCTTTTAGTTCACACCAATCCCTCCTGCCCCACTTTCAAATGTGTCTCCTGCCAACATATCACATCAGCTTTCATCCTTACCCCCTCCCTTTCCATACATCTCCTCTTTCTCCACGATCTTAGCCCTTTCGCATTCACTGTGGCTACTACCAGTTGTTCCTCCCCCTCCCCCTCCTTCCCCCTCCCTCCCCTACCTAGCCTCTGTGACCCAGGGCTATTCATGGAGTAGTGTCGTCCCCACTATCCCTCCTCTTCTCCAGGACCAAGCAGGAAGTCAGTCCTCACTTATGGGTGACGTCGGCGCCGACGGAGCCCTCGCGGAGCAATTTTCCCCAGCTTTCAAAGAAAGCCTTTGGGAATTGCAGCGCGCATGCGCGGTCCTCTTCCCGCCCAAGGGTGCCATCTTAGCCAGTCTTCTTTTTTCCGCGGAGCCCTACAGACGTTCCCGTCGTGTCCCCGCGAAAAAGTTGATTTTTCTTCAGAATTTCTCTTTTTTTCCATTCGGTTCGACGCCGGTCTTTTTCCCGCCGGACTCGCGACGCCGGTCTCGAGTCCTCTTCTTATTTTTCGGTTTTTTCTGACTTAGTCAGTTTTTCGTTTCGGTTTTTCCCTGGCAGCCCGGTCCTTTTACCTCGCCGGGGCCCTTTTTCCCCCGATGGCTGCCAGTGGTTTCAAGCGGTGTGGTCAGTGTGACCGAAATATGTCACTAACTGACACACACAACTTTTGCCTCCGCTGCCTGGGCCCGGATCATGAAGAACTGATCTGTGGGCCCTGCGGCAAAATGTCCTCCAAAGCGTTGAGAAGTCGGCGGCATCAGCGGGATAGGATCTTCGCTGACCCCAGCCGTACCCGGACCTCGTCGGAGGCCTCCGCGTCCAAAGGTTCCAGCTCGGACCGTCGCCGGAGTTCCTCCGACAGGGGTTCTCCCTCCGGGGACCATCGTCGTAAGGTGAAACCCGCGAGGGCGGCGTCGGTGGACGCTCCTGGCTCCGCGAGGGCCAGGTCGCATAGCCCCGATAGCCGTCCCGGGTCCTTGGAGAAGGAGCATCTCACGAAGCGACCTCGCCTGGAGTCGGAGCTGCCTGCTCGGGTAAGTCCTGTGGTCCTCCTGGACTCGCCTCCGAGACAGCCGACGTCGGGCCCGACGCCGTCGGGGCCCGAGTCGGGGGCTGCTGGGTCACCTGAGCTCGGACTCAGGTTGACGGCCTTGGAGAGCAGATTGTCTGCCTTCATGGACCAGCAGCGGGCACTGCTCGCTGGCTTCGCTGGCGCCGCTGCCCCGACCGCCGGGACGTCGACGTCCAAGTCGACCCCGGAGACCGAGCCGATCCTCGAGTCGATGCGAACTCGAGTCGATCCTCGGTCGAGGTCACCCTCGGCCTCCCGTTCGGGACCGAGGTCGCCGACGCCGACTCCCTCGGCGTCGGGGCGGCAGGCGCCGCGCCCTGCCCGGGCCGACCCCACCGAGTCCTCGTCGGAGTCGGTCTGGGAGTCGGAAGAGGAAGAGTCGCCTGATTCTTTCCGGACTCGGTGTGTCCCCTCGGACTCACCGGAGTCCGAGCCTCGGAAGCAGTCCCCCCCGGAGGATGCCCGGTTCTCGGACTTCGTCAGGGATATGGCCAAGGCTTTGGCCTTCCCTGCGGACCCCGAGGAGGAGCCTCGAGCCGAAGAGCTCGACGCCCTCCAGTATGACTCTCCCGCAAGGGAGCACTTTACTGTACCGGTTCCTCCCATGCTGGAACGACTACTCTTCCGCATGTGGGAGAGTCCGGCCACCTCGCCGGTCCTGAGCAAGCGGGTCGATTCTATCTATCGAGTCCGCAAGAGCCCTGGCTTCCAAAAAGCACAGCTGCCACACCATTCCATGGTAGTGGAATCGGCCATGCATCGTCTTAAGAGCCAGAAGATGCACTCCTCGGTGCCTCCTGGCAGGGAGGCCCGTAACCTGGATGGCCTTGGCAAGAAGTGTTTCCAGGGCTCTATGCTTGCGTGTCGTGTCCAGACCTACCAGCTATACATGGGCATGTATCTCCGAGACCTGGCTAAAGAGCTAGCTGGCTTCTCCGCTGGTTTGTCCGAGGAACCTTTGCGGAGGTTCCTGGCCTTGTCCACTGGTATTCGGGAATGCTCAAAATTCATATCCCGAGCAGCCTACGATGGCTTTGAAGCGTCGGCTCGAGTGGCCGCAGCCGGCATCGGTGCCCGCCGACAGGCTTGGCTTCAGTCATCTGACCTCGAGCCCTGGGTGCAGGACAAGTTGGTCGATGTCCCCTGCCGAGGCGAAAACCTCTTTGGCAAGCCCATGGCTGAAAAGGCTGCACAAATTGAGACGGAGACTCTCACCAGGACTAGGCTTTCTAGGAAGACCTCCGCCCCTTCCCAGAAAAAGAAGGGCTCGGGAAAGAAGTCCTTTTACCCGAGGAAGGCGGCTGCCTACAAACAATACCCCCATTATCAGGCCCCTGCAGCTCCCCAACAGGGCCAGCAGGCCAAGGGACGGGGTAACGGGTCCCGTAGGCAGCAAGCCCCCAAGCCTGCACCACCAGCCCCTGCTCCGCAGGGTGGGGGTTTTTGACTCACTAAGCATAGCCTCTCCCCCCCCGCTGGTTCCTCCCAGCACCGGAGGCCGGCTGGTTCACTTCGCCCACAGGTGGTCCAGCATCACCTCAGATGCCTGGGTGCTTCAAGTCGTGCGAGAAGGCTATCTTCTCCACTTCCACCAGGTCCCTCCCTCCTTTTTTGCGGGAGAACCTCCACGACCCCCTCTGCACAGGGAATTACTCCTTCAAGAGTTAGCAGGTCTTCTACAGGAACAGGCGGTGGAACCGGTGCCCCACCACCTGAAAGGTCAAGGCTTTTACTCCAGGTATTTTCTGATACCAAAGAGAACAGGAGGCCTCAGACCCATCCTGGACCTGCGCAACCTCAACAAGTTCCTCGTGCGAGAGAAGTTCAAGATGCTTACCCTTGGAATCCTTCTGCCCTACCTCCAGCAGGGAGATTGGCTATGCTCCTTGGATCTAAAGGATGCCTACACGCACATCCTCATCCACCCAAGCCACCGACAATACCTAAGGTTTGTGGTGGCAGGAAATCATTACCAGTACCGGGTACTGCCCTTTGGCCTGTCCTCCGCACCGTGAGTCTTCACAAAATGTCTCGCGGTGGTGGCGGCCCATCTCCGGCTTCACGGCCTCTATGTCTTTCCGTTCCTCGATGACTGGCTCATCAGAGCAGCGTCCGCTCTGGAGGTCACCAACGCCACGCGCCGCACGGTGACTCTTCTGCAGCACTTGGGCTTTGTTATAAACTTCGCAAAGTCCACTTTGCTCCCCTCACAGGATCTCGAGTTCATCGGCGCAAGGCTGCACACTCCTCAGGCACGAGCGTACCTACCGCTCGACAGGGCTCTACGGCTCATGGACCTAGCCGACCGTTTTCGCAGCCAGCCCCTGGTCTCCGCCAGGCGCTTCCTGAGACTACTCGGCCATATGGCTTCCACCGTCCATGTGACCCCCAATGCCCGCCTGCATATGCGGCCTGCTCAATGGTGTCTCCGCCAGCAGTGGCGACAAGCCACAGGCGGCCTAGCAGACCTAGTGCGCGTCTCCGAGCCGCTGATCTCGTCTCTCCGGTGGTGGCTTCAGCAGCCGAACCTGATCTGCGGAATGCCTTTCCAGTCACCTCAGCCGGCCCGGGTGCTGACAACAGATGCATCCCTCCTGGGCTGGGGAGCGCACTGCCAAGGGGCACGCACTCAGGGCCTCTGGACCGCGTGGGAGTCGGCTCAGCAGATCAACTTCCTGGAGCTCAGGGCGATCCGCCTGGCTCTCAAGGCCTTCTCCCACCTGACTTCTCACCAGTCCGTCCTTGTCCAGACGGACAATCAAGTTGCCATGTTCTACATGAACAAGCAGGGGGGCACGGGCTCCTTCCTCCTCTGCCGAGAGGCACAGAAGCTCTGCTCTTGGGCCGTCGGTCACGGCATTCTCCTCAAGGCAGTTTATCTCCCAGGCCAAGAGAATTACCTGGCGGACAAACTCAGCAGGTTCCTCCAGCCGCACGAGTGGCGTCTGGATCCCTTGGTAGTTCAGAAGCTCTTTCTAAAGTGGGGCCTCCCCACGATGGATCTCTTTGCCAGTCCTCACAACCGGCAACTTCCTCGCTTCTGCTCTCGTCAGCCACACCCCCTTCGGGTTGCGGCGGACGCTTTTCTACTCTCATGGTCGGGGAGCCTTCTGTACGCTTTCCCTCCCATCCCGCTAGTCTCCCGGACTCTTTTCAATGTTCTCCGAGACAAAGCCCTCATGATCCTGGTGGCCCCTCGCTGGCCCAGACAGCCGTGGTTTCCGCTCCTGCTGCAATTAGCGGTGGAGGATCCATTCCCTCTGGGGTTACAACCGGATCTCCTCACTCAGGATCAGGGGTCTCTGCTACACCCCAACCTCAGGTCTCTCAACCTCATGGCCTGGCTGCTGAGAGGGTAGTCCTCGCTCCCCTTCTCCTGCCGGCGGAGGTGGAGGAGGTCGTCCTAGCTTCGCGACGACCTTCTACCCGCAAATGCTACGCCCTTAAATGGCGTCGCTTTTCCGTTTGGTGTACCCAACAGTCTCAGGATCCCTTCTCCTGCCCGGTGTCGGTGATCCTGCAGTACTTGCTATACCTCTCTAATCTGGGACTTAAGTCCAACTCCGTCAAAGTTCACCTCAGTGCTCTTTCAGCACATCATGTGCCGGTGGACGGCAGACCTCTTTCCAGCGACCCTCTTGTAGCGAGGTTTCTCCGAGGTCTTCTTCTACTTAAACCACCTCTGCGCCCGCCAGCGCCTGACTGGGACCTGAATGTGGTTTTGCAGCGGATCACCTGTCCGCCTTTTGAACCTATGGCTACCTGTTCTCTCCGTTTTCTTTCTTGGAAAACACTGTTCTTGATAGCCCTCACTTCCGCTAGACGCGTAAGTGAATTGCAGGCCCTCGTGTCTGATCCCCCTTACACTCGGTTCTACAAAAATAGGGTAGTCCTACGGACTCACCCAAAATTTCTTCCAAAAGTGGTCTCCCCTTTTCATATCAATCAGGAGGTGGTACTTCCAACCTTCTTTCCCATACCACACTCCAGCCGAGCTGAAACGGTCCTCCATACCCTGGACTGTAGAAGAGCTCTGAACTTCTACCTTGACCGTACGCGGGAGCACCGTAAAGCTGCTCAGCTTTTTGTATCTTTCAACCCCAATAAATTGGGGCTCCCGGTCTCCAAGCGTACTCTGTCCATCTGGGTTGCGGACTGTATCACTTGGGCTTATGGGGCGGCCGGACTCTCCTTGGAAGGTCGAGTCACGGCTCACTGCGTTCGGGCAAAGGCCACGTCAGTGGCTTACCTCCGCTCTGTTCCGCTGGCAGACATCTGCCGGGCCGCTACTTGGTCTTCGAGCCAGACTTTTGCGGTCCATTACTGTCTCGAGAGGGAGTCCCGCAGGGACAGTGCTTTCGGACAGGCAGTCCTCCGTAATCTCTTTGAGGTCTGAGCAACTCCTACCCTCCATCCCGGATGTGGGCTACCGGTGGGTAATAATTCAGCGAAGATTCTTTCCTTCTGTGCTGCTGAGCTAGAGGGAGCTCATTTTTGTGCTTAGGGTCTCCGGTAGCCTTGAGCTTGGGAGTCCCATAAGTGAGGACTGACTTCCTGCTTGGTCCTGGAGAAAGCGTAGTTACTCACCTGTAACAGGTGTTCTCCAGGAGCAGCAGGAATCAGTCCTCACAACCCTCCCTCCTCCCCTTGGAGTTGCAATCGTCTGCTTTACTTTTTTGCTAATTTTTATACTGTCTTTTTTAGCTATGTCATCTGACTGGCTAAGATGGCACCCTTGGGCGGGAAGAGGACCGCGCATGCGCGCTGCAATTCCCAAAGGCTTTCTTTGAAAGCTGGGGAAAATTGCTCCGCGAGGGCTCCGTCGGCGCCGACGTCACCCATAAGTGAGGACTGATTCCTGCTGCTCCTGGAGAACACCTGTTACAGGTGAGTAACTACGCTTTATCCCTCCCACCCCTTCTATTCCCCTCTTCCCCCTCTCCCCTTCCCCTATCCTTCAACCTCCCAATCCCTCCCCCTCTCTCCTACCCACTTCCTCTCTCCCCCTTGCCCCTCCCCCAATTACCTCTTATTCATATATCATTCCCATCCTCCTTGTACCTCCCCCTCCCCCCAGTTGACCCTCGTCCCTTTAAGCACATTTCCGAGACATAATACATTTAAAGATACATTTAGAAATCCCCCCTCTGTCTTCTCCCAACCACCTTCCCCACATTTCTACAGAAAATTATCTTCTTGTGCTTTTCCGCTGCATCTTATTATGCACACTCTGCTTCTCCAACTCTTTTTGTTGTTGTTGAGTTTCTTGCCTTCGTCTCTCCACAGCTTGAGCTTGTCGCCCGCCCTGCACTCTCCATTCGCATTCCCACCTGGCCAACTAGTGGTTTTAAAAAATGTTCAAACTGTGGCGGTACTATTTCCGTCACCGAAACCCACGAATGGTGTCTCAAATGTTTAGGTCCTGAACATTGTCCATCGGAATGTCTCTCCTGTAGAAAGATGACCAAAAGGGGCCTGCAGAACAGAGCTGCAAAGGCCGGTTCTCTTTTCACGGTTGATACGATGTCAGTTGCATCAATGTCCTCCAGGGTTTCATCTTCCTCTCATGGATCTAAACAAAAGTCTGTAAAGACTAGCCGGTCCTTGAAGGGTAAATCTCCTACAAAGCATCGAGATGCCACTGGCACTATCCTCGAGGAAAGTACACCGACAAAATTGCCTTGGCGGGAGTCTTCGGTCTCCAAAGCACAAACGGGGTCTCAGAATGTTCCAGAGGCCTCCACCTCTGCAGAACTTCTGTTGCCATGTTCTGGGGTCGTAGCCACTTCCACCAGTACTGACCAGGCATTGGCATTAGCAAGGGATAAGAGAATCCTTGCTATTGAACGCAGTCTAGCGTCCCTCTTAGCTGCCTCGGTACCGCTAAGACCGCTACAGACGGTTCAAATGAGCTCAGTACCGACACTGGTAGCGGCTGTAGTGGCACCGACTCATGTGGGACGGCTTCCTCCCATGCCGAGCCTCGAGAATTTCTCCGGCATCGAGGGGTTGGAACCGAAATGCCACGGTACCGATATTCATCGGTACCAGCATCGATTGATGCAAAGCTCGGATGAGTCTTCCGATTCCGATGACTCTAACGATACAAGAGTAGTTCTGTTGAAGGATCCTTCTCCTGAGCGCAGAATGTCTCCTCCAGAAGACATGTCTTCAGGATTTCATACGTGATGTAGCTAAAGTGCTTTCAATCACGGTTACTCCTGAGAAGGAACCTAGGGCAGAAGAACTAAGAATTCTGCAATACCCTATGGCTCCCAAAGAGGCAGCGATGCTGCCCATTCATCAGATCCTTCAAGATCTTATGTTCAGAATGTGGGAAACTCCCTTAACGGTGTCACCGCATTCTCGACGCCTCAATACCATGTACCGAGTCCCTCCTTCTCCAGGGTTTCAGAAGACACATAAGAATATAAGATACGCCATACTGGGTCAGACCAAGGTCCTTCAAGCCCAGTATCCTGTTTCCAACAGTGGCCAATCTAGGTCATACGTACCTAGCAGTTTCCCCAAAAGACACAGGTTCCGCAATGCTTGTACTGGGTCAAGCATTGATATCCTGGGTCCCTTCTTAATAATAGTTTATGGACCTTTCCTCCAGGAACTTGTCCAAACCTTTTTTAAACCCAGCTACACTAACAGCCTTTACTACATCCTCAGGTAACAAATTCCAGAGTTTGATTACACGTTGAGCGAAAAAATATTTTCTTTTATTAGTCTTAAATAGTTTACCCTGTAGCTTCATTGCATATCCCCTAGTCTTTCTATATTCTGATAACGTAAACAATCGATCTACGTTTACCCGTTCCACTCCGTTCATTCATTTATAGACTTCTATCATATCTCCCCTCAGCCGTCTCTTTTCCAGGTTAAAGAGCCCTAACCTTTTTAGCCTTTCTTCATAGGAGTATCCTTCCATCCCCTTTACCATTTTGGTGGCTCTTCTCTGAACCTTTTCTAATAACTCTATATCCTTTTTAAGATACAGCGACCAGAATTGCACACAATATTCAAGGTGCGGTCTCACCATGGAACGATATAGAGGCATTATAATATATTTTGTTTTATTTTCCATTCCTTTCCTTATGATACCTAGCATTCTATTTGCTCTCTTGGCTGTCATTGCACACTGGGCCGAGGGTTTTAACATGTTATCCACAATGACGCCTAAATCTTTTTCCTGGGCGGTGGTTCCTAATGTGGAACCTTGCATTGTGTAACCATAGTTTGGGTTGTTCTTCCCTAGGTGCATAACTTTGCACTTGTCCACATTAAATGTCATCTGCCATTTTGATGCCCAGTCTTTTAATTTATCAAGATCCTCTTGCAATTTTCCACAATCCTCTTGGGTTTTAACAACTTTAAAAAGTTTTGTCATCTGCAAATTTGATAACCTAACTCGTTATTCCACTTTCCAGGTCATTTATGAATATGTCAAAAAGCAGCAGACCCAGCACAGATCCCTGGGGTACACCACTATTCACCTTTCTCCATTGGGAAAACTGGCCATTTAGCCCAACCCTCTGCTTCCTATCTTTTAACCAGTTCTTGATCCACAGTAGTACACTGCCTCCTATCCCATGATTCTTTAGTTTTGCCAAAAGTCTCTCATGAGGGACCTTGCCAAAGGCTTTCTGAAAGTCCAGATACACTATATCAACCGACTCACCTTTGTCCACCTGTTTATTCACACTTTCAAAAAAACATAACAGATTAGTAAGACAAGATCTTCCTTGTCTAAAGCCATGTTGGCTGTCTCCCATTAGGCCATGACTATCTACATGCTGAGTAATTTTATTCTTTATGATGGTTTCTACCATTTTTCCCGGTACTGACGTGAGGCTCACTGGTCTGTAGTTTCCCGGATCACTCCTGCAACCCTTTTTAAAAATTGGTGTTACATTGGCGATCCTCCAATCTTCAGGTATTAGAGATGATTTTAATGATAGTTCACAGATTACTAATAGCAGGTCTGCTATCTCATATTTCAGTTCTTTCAACACCCTTGGATGTATACCATCCGGCCCAGGTGATTTGCTACTCTTCAGTTTATCTAATAGTTGTAATACATCTTCCTGATGTATCGATATTTCCTTCAATTCTTCCGCACCTTTAAATACCACTTCAGTCATGGGTAACATCCCTACATCTTCCTCAGTAAAGACTGAAGCAAAGAATTCATTCAGTCTCTCCGCTATCGCCTTGTCGCCTCTTAGTGCTCCTTTAACTCCTCTATCATCTAATGGACCAACTGACTCTCTCGCAGGTTTTTTGCTGCGAATGTACTTTAAAAAAATCTTTATTTCACGTTTTTGCTTCCACAGCAAGCTTCTTCTCAAATTCTCCCTTTGCCTGCTTTATCAATGCCTTGCATTTGATTTGCCAGTGCTTGTGCTGTTTCCAGGTTTCGTCGTTTGGCTCTTTTTTCCATTTCCTGAAAGATGCTTTTTTGGCAACAACAGCCTTTGTGACCTCACCTTTAAACCATGCTGGCAGTTTTTTGGACTTCCTTCCACTTTTCTTAAAGCGTGGAATACAGCTGGTCTGGGCTGCCAAGATAGTATTTTTCAACAACACCCAAGTTTGATGTAAGTCTTTAACCTTTGCAACTGCTCCTTTTAGTTTTTTCTTAACTATTTTCCTCATTTTATCATAGCCTCCCTTTCGAAAGTTAAAAGGTAGTACTGTAGATTTCCGTACTATCCCTCCTCCACTAATTAAATCAAAGGCGATCATGCTATGATCACTATTGCCAAGTGGCCCCAACACCCTTATCTCTTGCACTAGATCTGGTGTTCCACTAAGGACCAGGTCTAATATGGCTTCCCCTCTGGTCGGTTCAAGAACCAGCTGCTCCAAGAAGCAGTCATTTATGTCATCTAGGAACTTTATCTCCCTAGCATGTCCTGCCGTGACACTGACCCAGTCGATACCGGGGTAATTGAAATCACCCATTATTACACTTTTGCACTGCACTGTAACTTTTGTTAGCTTCCTTGATTTCTTTGAGCATTTCATCATCCATTTGTCCATTCTGGCCCGGTGGTCGATAGTACACCCCCACTGCCATCGCCTTCCCCTTTTTACATGGAATTTCAATCCATAGAGATTCTACAGCAAATTTTGTTTCCTGCAAAACTTTAATCCTTTCTGACTCAATGTCCTCTCTAACATAGAGTGCAACCCCTTCACCAATTTGATCAGCTCTATCATTACGATATAGTTTGTACCCAGGTATCACAGTGTCCCACTGGTTGTCCTCCTTCCACCATGTCTCTGATATTCCAATCATATCTAACCTCTCATTTAGTGCTATATATTTTAACTCTCCCATCTTATTTTTTAGACTTCTAGCATTTGCATACAAGCATTTTTGAGACTGTATTTTATTCATATTAATTTGGCTATTGGTGGGCATGGGTAATTTGGGATCTTTAAGCTCTGTCTGCTCCATACTTGAGGGCATTTGGGCTACTTTACTCTTTTTTGGAACCTCTCTGCTTTTGGTAGTATCCTTCAAGGATACATTCTTCCGAACCATCCGCTCTTGGGCGACTGTCGGCTTTCCCCTATTATCTAGTTTAAAAGCTTGCTCTATCTCCTTTTTAAAGGTTAATGCCAGCAGCCTGGTTCCATCCCAGTTAAGGTGAAGCCCATCCCTTCGGAAGAGCCCCTCCTTTCCCCAGAATGTTCCCCAGTTCCTAACAAATCCAAAACCCTCATCTCTGCACTTATTAAAAGAGAGCTGCTACACAGTACCCTGTCCTGTGCTGCTTGAGGTAAGCTATATTCTTATTTGATTTAAATTATAGCTCTTTGCTGCTGCTAGGCTCTAACTTATTATGAAATTTAAACTACAAGCTCTCTGCTGGGTTCTAAATTTAAGCAGCAAGCTCTCTTCTGTGTTTTAAATTTAAACTAAAAGTACTTTACTGATGCTAGGCCCTGAATGACTATTAAATTTAAACTACAAGCTCTCTGCTGGGTATGAAATTTAACCAGAAAGCTCTCTTCTGTGTTTTAAATGTAAACTTAAACTGCTGCTACTAGGCCCTGACTGATTTAGCAAAAAATAGTGGGTTCACAGATTATTTAGCTTTAATAAAAATAAATCTCCAGGAACAAGCAGGAATGAGTCCTCACATATGGGTACGTCGGAACCGACGGAGCCTGCGCGGGAAAGCTCCCCAGCTTCCCAGAAAGGAAAGCTTTTGGGGCCTCCCACAGCGCATGCGCGCTGCCTTCCCGCCTTCCTGACCAACTCTCCTCAGTTCTTCTTTTTCCGCGGAGCCAGCAGGTCGTGTTCCTGTCACCGCTGAAGAAATTGTTATTTTAATTTGTTTCTTTGACCGCGTGTCTGCCTTCCCCGATTCCGGACCGGTACCGCCGGTCTTTTTTCCTTTATTTCTTTAAAAAAAAATAATAATAATAATTACTTTTTCCCCACTTGGTGTGTTTATTCTGTGAGGCCTCTAGGCCTTCTCAGATTCTCCCTCATGGAGAAACCAGCCTCTGGTTTTAAAAAATGCACCAAGTGTACCAGTACTATTTCTGTCACAGATACCCATGAATGGTGTCTTAAATGTTTGGGACCTGACCATTCCATACCGGATTGTCCATCCTGCTCTCTGATGTCCAAACGTGGCTTACAGAACAGAGCAGCCAAGTTTCATATGCTGTTTTCTACGGATACTCCAGCATCAACATCCTCCAGGTCTTCCTCTCCTGATGGATCTCAGGTAACCAAACATTCTTCAGGCAGGTCCTCAAAGGGCAAATCTCCCTTTAAGCAGCGAGAGGCCCTTGGGTTTGACCCTGAGGACCCTGCCCCAGCCAAACAGCCCCGGCGGGAAGCTCCGGCTTCCAAAGCTCCTCCTATGGGGTTACAGGTTGACATCAATGGCACGGCCTCGACCGATCACCTGTTAGACTGCTCTGGGGTACCGGCTAACATCGGTACCGACATCCAGGCAGTTGTGGCGTCTATGGGTACTACGGTACAATCCATGCAGCAGGCCATAATGGCTTTCATTAACGCTGCAACGCCCTCGGTACCGCGACAATCGGTTCCGACTCCGGTTCCGGTACCACAACCGATACCGGTACTCAGAGCATCTACTTCCAGTAGCATGCCGGTTCCGGTCTCCGGTTCCGGAGGTTTTCTCGATACCGATCCGGTTCCCGGTACGCCCGATGTCGATACCGGTCTGTACGCGTATCGATCTCTGGAAGCTAATAGGCGGTACTTTGAATCTTCTGAGGATTCTGATACCTCAGATGATTCTGCTGATGTTTCTTTTACTCTTCCTGAGGAGCCCTCTTCTCCAAAAAGGAGAATGTCTCCTCCAGAGGATTTGTCCTTTCAAGACTTCATTATTGAAGTAGCTAAAGGACTCTCCATTTCTGTAACCTCTGAAAAGGAACCTAGAGCGAAAAAATTAGATATTTTAGGATACTCTAAGTTTCCCAAAGAGGCAGCCACCTTACCCATACATGAAATTCTTCAAGAACACATGATAGACTTATGGGAGGCTCCTCTCACCCTATCTCCACATTCTCGACGTTTGGACACCATGTATCGGGTACCTCCTTCTCCTGGTTTTCAAAAAACGCAGCTCCCTCACCACTCTATTGTGGTGAAGTCTGCTATGAAAAAGATAGAGTACCAAAAGGCACTCTTCTACCCCTCCAGGAAGAGAATGTAGGACTCTGGATGCTTTGGGTAGAAAAATATTCCAAGCTAGCATGCTTATTGCCAGAATCAATTCATACAGCCTCTATATGGGCATGTTTTTGAAAGAGATTGCACTAAAGATTCGTCATTTTCTCCCCTTTATCCCAGAGGATAGAAAGGAGGAGTTCCTTCTTTTGCTAAAGCAAACTCAAGATGTTTCAAAGTTCTCCAACAGAGCAGCCTTTGACTCTTTTGAGGGAGCTAGCAGAGCCTCCGGCATTGCCATAGCTGCTCGCAAACTTGCTTGGCTCCAGGCCTCTGATTTGGAACCCTGGGTACAAGAAGGTTTGGGCAATCTGCCCTGTACAGGTGAAAATCTGTTTGGCAAGGAGTGGTAAATTAAAGCCACTCAAATGGATGCAGAGAATGCTGCTTTAGATAGACTTTCTAAGTCTACCTCTACCCCGGCCAAGAAAAAACCTTTTAAGAAGTCTTCCTATAAAAAGACCAGATTTTCCACAAATACTGGCCAGCAATCTTCCCAAGTTCGCTTTGCTCCTAAGCGTCAGCAATCTAAACAGGCCAGAACAAAGTCTACAGGGGCTGCTACAGTCCAGCAGTCCCAACCCCCTCAGAGTTTTTGACTTGATTCTAGAGAACTTAACCTTTCTGGCTCTGCAACAACCAGAGCCTCTCACCATTCCAGGAAGGTTAACTCATTTTGCTTCCAGATGGGAACAAATCACATCAGAACAGTGGACCCTCTCTATCATCAGAGAGGGCTACAAACTACATTTCTGCAGCCTTCCTCCCCATACTATGGTGAGACAATTCAATTCTCCCCCATCTCTCCTGTACCTGTTAGGTCAGGAGGTGACCACCCTTCTCGCTCAAAGGGCAATAGAAGAGGTTCCTCTTCTTCAACAGGGGTCAGGGTTTTACTCCCCTTATTTTCTCATCCCCAAGTAAACAGGAGGGCACAGACCCATCCTAGATCTGAGAGAATTGAACAAATTTCTATACAAGGAGAAATTCAAGATGCTCTCTTTAGGTACTCTCCTTCCATACCTACAGAGTCAGGATTGGCTTTGTTCTCTAGATCTAAAGGATGCGTACACACATATACTCATCCATCCATCCCACAGAAAATTTCTACGATTTCTGTTCCAGGGAAAACATTTCCAATACAGAGTACTCCCCTTCGGTCTAGCCTCTGCTCCAAGAGTGTTCACCAAATGCATGTCAATAGTGGCTGCATTTCTACGCACTCTGGGAATATTTGTCTTCCCATACCTGGACGACTGGCTCATCCGAGCTCCATCTCAGTCTGAGGCTCAGACTTCCCTGGACCACACCAGACGCATACTG
This sequence comes from Ichthyophis bannanicus, assembly GCA_033557465.1. NCBI lineage: Eukaryota > Metazoa > Chordata > Amphibia > Gymnophiona > Ichthyophiidae > Ichthyophis > Ichthyophis bannanicus. The sequence goes on along the minus strand of CM066036.1, from coordinate 483,699,078 downwards.
CAGTATCTGGGACTTGTCATCAATCTGCCAAAGTCTCAACTCACCCCTACTCAGTCCCTAGAATTCATAGGGGCCTGGCTAGATACCACCACTGCAAGGGCCTATCTTCCTCAGGCCCGTTGCCACCGTCTAGTGCACTTGGCCTCTCAAATTCAGTCCAGAAGCCACTTGACTGCCAGGGAGATGCTACAACTGCTAGGCCACATGGCATCCACAGTTCATGTGGTGCCTTATGCTCGCCTACATATGAGAGCAGCTCAATGGACGTTGTCCACCCAGTGGACCCAAACATCAGGAGCTCTCTCAGACCAAATAGCAACCTCAAAACATCTTTTTTGGTCTCTCCAATGGTGGATATCCACTCAAAATCTGTTGTTGGGGGCCCCCTTCCAACCTTTGTTACCCCAAGCAACTCTCACTACAGATGCCTCCTAAACAGGTTGGGGAGCTCATCTCCAAGATCTCTCCACTCAGGGCACTTGGTCTCCACAGGAGACCACCCTTCATATCAACCTTTTGGAGCTGCGAGCAATTTTCCTTGCTCTCAAGGTCTTTCATACCCTCCTCATCAACATGACAGTCCTTGTTCATACCGACAATCAAGTAGCCATGTTCTACATAAACAAACAAGGAGGGACTGGCTCTCTGTCGCTTTGCAACGAAGCTCTAAAATTGTGGGCCTTTGCCAGAGAGCATCAAATCCATCTCCTGGCAGTATACCTCCCAGGAATCCAAAACTCTTGGGCAGACAGACTCAGTCGAGTTCTGCTTCCACACGAATGGTCCCTGCACATGGATCAGGTACTCAGAATCTTTCAGAAATGGGGAACCCCGGACATAGACCTGTTTGCAAGTCCGTGCAATGCCAAACTTCCCCGGTTCTGTTCCAGAATTCCGTGTCAGGGAGCTCAGGCCAAGGATGCCTTCCTCCATTGGGGTCAGGCCTTCCTGTATGCCTTTCCACCCATTCCTTTGATTCCCAAGACACTATTCAAACTTCAGAGGGATCAAGGATCTATGATCCTCATAGCTCCACGCTGGCCACGCCAAGTGTGGTACCCTCTACTTCTGCATCTCTCCCAGGCACCCTCCCTGGATCTGGGAGCTGCTCCAGATCTTCTGTCTCAAGAGGAGGGGACTTTGTGGCACCCAAACCCCAAGTCCCTTCACCTCAGAGCTTGGTTACTGAAGGCCTAGACCTTCAAGACTTCAATCTTTCTCAACAGGTGAAGGATATCCTCCATGCCTCTAGGAAACCTTCCACAAGGCGTTCTTATGCTTTTAAATGGAAAAGATTTTCCATTTGGTGTGCTGAAAAGGGTCTTAACCCTCTAGCACTACCTTTGAATTCTTTACTCGAATATCTCCTGCATCTTTCCAATGCAGGACTTAAAACAAATTCTGTAAGGGTCCATTTGAGTGCTATTGCAGCATCTCTTCAGCCTATCAATGGACAACCTGTTTCCTCTCATCCTCTTATTGCAAGATTTATGAGAGGTTTAACTTTAACTAAACCTCCCATTCGGCCTCCTCCGGTGGCATGGGACTTAAACGTGGTTCTTGGTCAGCTTATGAAGCCACCCTTTGAACCCTTAGCCACTACCTCCTTGAAATTTCTTTCCTGGAAAGTCATTTTCCTTATTGCAATCACTTCTGCTCGCCGCATCAGTGAACTGCAGGCTTTAGTGGCTAATCCACCTTATACAAGGTTCCATCATGATAAGGTAGTCCTTAGGACAAATCCTCACTTTATGCCTAAAGTGGTCTCACCTTTTCATCTTAATCAAGAGGTATATCTGTCTTTTTTCCAGCTCCTCATGCATCCAGTGCAGAGAGGAACCTGCATACGTTAGATTGTAAAAGAGCTCTTGTCTTTTACATCCACAGGACACAGCAACATCGAAAGTCTTCTCAACTTTTTGTTGCTTTTGATCCTTCTCATTTAGGACTTCCAGTCTCAAAAAGAACACTGTCCAATTGGATTGCTCAGTGTATTTCTTTTGCTTACCAGAGTTAGAACCTTTCTCTGGAAGGCCATGTCACAGCTCACAATGTGAGAGCCATGGCCACATCTATGGCTCATCTTCATTCTGTATCCATCGATCAGATCTGTCGAGCAGCCACCTGGGCCTCGGTTCATACCTTCACAGCCCATTACTGCTTGGACAAGGACTCCCGCCGGGATGCCTTGTTTGGTCAGGCTGTCCTCAGACACCTGTTCCATTCTTAAACAACTCCTGCCCACCTTCCCTGAATGGATGCCTGAGATCCATAGGAAGATGAGAAACCCTTGGAAGGGGATCTCCCCGGCATCTCAGCTAGGGAGTCCCCATATGTGAGGACTCATTCCTGCTTGTTCCTGGAGATAGCACAGTTACTTACCTGTAACAGGTGATCTCTGGGAACAGCAGGAATTAGTCCTCACAACCCACCCACCTCCCCTAGGAGTTGTATCTCTCTCTCTCTCTCTTTCCTTTCCTCTCTCTATTGTCTCAGCTTTAAACTCGAACTGAGGAGAGTTGGTCAGGAAGGCGGGAAGGCAGCGCGCATGCGCTGTGGGAGACCCCAAAAGCTTTCTTTTCTGGGAAGCTGGGGAGCTTTCCCGCGCAGGCTCCGTCGGTTCCGACGTACCCATATGTGAGGACTAATTCCTGCTGTTCCCAGAGATCACCTGTTACAGGTAAGTAACTGTGCTTTCCTTTCAGAAAATTCCCAGAAGTATATACTCACAGTTGCAGATCTCTCTCCAGAAGTAACAGTTCCCTTTTCTAGTCTTTCAAGACTGAGGCTCACAGAGCTCTGGTTGAGCTATGTATGCCTGTGCTGCTGAGGTAAGCTGTGACCAACTTCCTGGGTGTTTAACAGTCCTTTCTTGGATAGAAGGAGTCTTTCAAAATGGCCTTTTGATCTGCCACCTGGTGTTTACACCTATTGAAAAAAGTTTCACAGGTCTCTTGCCCCCTAGGTAGAAGACCTCTTTGTAAAGGTCTCTAGAAGAGTATTTGCTGCTCAAAGAGTACTGACCCTGTTTTGCCTTTTGTGCTAATTTATATTCTTATTTGATTTAAATTATAGCTCTTTGCTGCTGCTAGGCTCTAACTTATGAAATTTAAACTACAAGCTCTCTGCTGGGTTCTAAGTTTAACCAGAAAGCTCTCTTCTGTGTTTTAAATTTAAACTAGGGGGAGCGCTAGTGAGCCCGGATGAACATGGCTGCACTTCCCTGAAGCTCCTTGCTCAACGTCCCGCATTTGCCGGTGAGGAGGCTATGAACCCATGATTAGGGTGAGCAGAAGGGCGGCTGAGGGCGGCGGAAGACGAGCTGAAGTGGATGTGTGAGAAAAGGAGGCGATGGCACTATTGTAGCTCCAAATATACCCCCTGTTGAGCGGAGCGGTGAGGCCTGAGCGGTACATCCACGAGGGACGGAACGGCGGAGTGAGGCTGAGTGCTGCGGGGCCTGCAAACTGGCCGCATTGTGTTGGTCACTTGTCCGCGCTCATTCAAAGGTGTGATTTCTGGATTTCCTGCTAACGCCACAGTAAGAACGAGTTGGCACTGATGGGCCCTAACGAGGAAAGAGGCAGCTGAAACTACTCGTGGATTTCTCGGCAGTAGACTGATGTTCTGAATGTTTGAGTGGACTTTGGAAGCTGCTGGGCTGTGGTATATTGCTAACCGTAAGAATTTCATCGTGCGTGCCTGAAGGGGGACGGAGGAAGCTGTACTTAAGCTGGAGCCCTCGGTAGAAGTCAGAGTCTGATGGTGGTGAGCAGAGTGAACAAATGTGGGGCCTGCTGTGGGAAGATTGTATGTAGTGGAGCCAATCCGGAAGGGGGCTGTCTTCCAGACACGGTGAATGTACAGTTTGCTGATGTGAGCAGTGTTACAAGAAAATTGGAAGCAGACTGCAGGATCTTGAGGAAAGTGGGCTGTCAACATATATAAATTGTTCATAATACTTATTTGGCACTTTTACTATTCTCAACTGAGCACGTGGCAAAGTAAAATAAGGATCGGGCGCCATCTGGTGGTGTAATAGGGTGGCTGCGATACAGCATTGCAATTGTAGCTAATAAAAGCAAGAGTACTGGCAGAGGAATTGGGAGCTAGCGATAAAGATCACATTATGACATCTACTAGGAAAAAAGCTGCTGACTTTAAAGAGTTTGCCTACGGTAATGCGAAGGGAGACCTCCAAGATAGAGAGAAGCAACAGGCGGAAGACCTGCCAGGAAGCGTGGTAGTATCTGATACGGGCAAGAAGGACTCTTTCGCAACCAGTGGCATGGAATTCAGATAGCCATTTATGCAGACTTGGCTACAGCTACGTTGCAGCGCCGGAGGTGGTGGGAGTTGCAGATCTCTCTCCAGAAGTAACAGTCCCCTTTTCTAGTTTTGTAGACTCAGTTACCCCACCATTCTATGGTAGTGGAATCAGCCATGCGGAGAATAAAGAGTGCTAAAATGCATTCTTCCAACCCGCCAGGCCGTGAATCGAGGACACTCGATGCCTTTAGGCGTCGATGCTTTTTCTCCAGGACCAAGCAGGAGGTCAGTCCTCACATATGGGTGACGTCGGCACCGACGGAGCCCCCGTGCGAAGCATTTTCCCAGCTTTCAAAGAAAGCCTTTGGGAATGTAGCGCGCATGCGCGGTCCCCTTCCTGCCCAAGGGTGCCATCTTGCTCAGTCTTCTTTTTTCCGCGGAGCCCGATGGATGTATATTCGTTTCACCCGAGGAAGAAGTTGATTTTCTCTGCATTAACCTGTTTTTCTTCGGTTCGACACCGGTTTCCCTTCCCCGCCTGGGCCCGATACGTCGGTATCGAGCCCGGATCTCTTTTTCGGTTTTTGTCCTTACTGACTAGCGTTCGCGCCATTTTTTCTTTTTTCACTGGCAGCCTGGTCTTTTGATCTTGCAGGAGCCCTTTTTCCCCCAATGGCTGCCAGCGCGTTTAAAAAGTGTGATCGGTGTAAAACTTATGTCTCTCACTGACACACATGACTGCTGCCTCCAGTGCCTCGGACCCGATCACGACCCGATGATCTGTGGTCCGTGTAGGAAGATGTCCTCGAAGGCGTTAAGGAGTCTGCAGCACCGAAAGGAAAGAATCTTCTCCAACTCCGCGTCTGGTAGGGCCCGGACCTCGTCAGAGGCCTCGACATCTCGGGACTCCGGCCCCGAGCAGCATCGAGGCTCCTCTGAAAGGAGGTCTCCCTCGCGGGAGCATCGTAAGAAGAAAAAACCCGCGAGGGCGGCGTCGGTGGACGCACTTGGTTCCTCGAGGGCCAAGTCGCATAGCCCCGAGCGCCGTCACGGTTCTTCGGAGTCGGAGAGGCCTGCAAAACAACCTCGTGTGGAGATGGAGTCCCCGGGTCACGTGAGTACTGTAGTCCTCGTGGACTCACATCCAGAGTTGCCGATGTCGGGCCGTGGCCCGAGTCGGGGGCTGCTGAGTCTCCTGAGCTCGGACTCAGGTTGACGGCCTTGGAGAGCAGCTTGGCTGCCTTCATGGAACAGCAGCGGGCGCTGATCGCCGGTCTCACCGGTGCATCTGCCCCGACCACCGGGACATCGACGTCCAAGTTGACCCCGGAGGCCAAGCCGATCCTCGAGTCCATGCGAGCTCGAGTCGATCCTCGGCCAAGGTCTCCCTCAGCCTCCCGTTCGGGACCGAGGTCGTCGACACCGGTACCGTCGGCATCTGGGCGGATGGCATCGATGTCTGCCCGACCGGAGTCGCTCGATTCCTCCTCCAATGAGTCCGGCTGGGAGACAGAGGATGAGGAGTCGCCCAACAACATTCGGACTCTGTGCGTTCCTTCGGACTCGCCCGAGTCCGAGCATCAAAGAAGGTCCCCCCCGGAGGATACCTGGTTCTCGGATTTCGTGCGGGACATGGCCAAGCCCTACAGTATGACTCTCCTCCGAAGGAGGCCTTTACTGTTCCGGTTCCTCCGATGCTGGAATGGTTGCTCTTCCGCATGTGGGAGGCGCCGGCATCGATGCCGGTTTTAAGCAAGCGGGTCGATTCCATCTATCGAGTCCACAAGAGCCCCGGGTTCCAAAAGGCACAATTACCACACCACTCCATGGTTGTGGAATCGGCCATGCATCGTTTGAAGAGTCAGAAGATGCACTCCTCAGTGCCTCCTGGCCGGGAGGCCTGGAACCTGGATGCCCTTGCTAAAAAGTGCTTCCAGGGCTCTATGCTTGCTTGCCGTGTCCAGACTTTCCAGCTGTACATGGGCATGTACCTTCGAGACCTGGCGAAGGAGATTGCCGGGTTCTCTGCTGGTCTCTCCGAGGAACCTTTGCCGAGGTTCAATGCTCTGTCCTCGGGTATTCGTAAGTGCTCGAAGTTTATTTCTCGAGCAACCTATGATGGCTTCGAGGCTTCAGCCCGAGTAGCCGCGGCCGGCATCGGTGCACGCCGTCAGGCTTGGCTACAGTCATCGGACCTCGAGCCATGGGTGCAGGACAAGTTGGTCGATGTCCCCTGCCGAGGTGAGAACCTCTTTGGCAAGCCCATGGCTGAGAAGGCTGCCGAACCCGAGACCGAGACTCTTACCCGGACAAGGCTGTCCAGAAAAACCTCTGTCCTTTCTCAGAAGAAGAAGGGCTCGGGGAAAAAAGACCTTTTACCCAAGGAAGTCATCTGCCTATAAACAGTACCCTCATTATCAGGCCTCTGTAGCTCCCCAACAGGGTCAGCAGGCCAAGGGGCAGGGTCATGGGCCCCATAGGCAGAAGGCCCCCAAGCCTCCTACTCCGGCTCCTGCTCAGCAGGGAGGGGGGGTTTTGACTGCATTTGCATAGCCTCTCCTCAGCTGGCCCCCCATCATCAATGGAGGCAGGCTGGCCCTGTTCGCCCACAGGTGGTCAGCCATCACAAGGGATACCTGGGTTCTAAGTATTGTCCAGAAGGGCTATCTCCTCCACTTCCACCAGGTACCCCCTCCTATTTTCCAGGGGAGCCTCCCAGACTCCCTCTGCACAGGGACTTACTCCTGCAGGAGTTGGCAGGTCTTTTAAAGGAACAGGCAGTGGAACCGGTGCCCCACCATCTGAGAGGTCATGGCTTCTATTCCAGGTACTTTCTAGTACCAAAGAAAACAGGAGGCCTCAGACCCATCCTAGACTTGCGAAACCTGAACAAGTTCCTGGAGAGGGAAAAGTTCAAGATGATTACCCTTGGAATACTGCTGCCCTACCTCCAGCAGATTTAGATTTAAAGGATGCTTATACTCACATCCTTATTCATCCAGACCACAGACAATATCTCAGATTTGTAGTGGGAGGACACCATTATCAGTACAGAGTACTGCCTTTTGGCCTTACATCCGCCCCCAGGGTATTCACCAAGTGCCTGGCAGTGGTAGCGGCCTATCTCAGGGTTCAAGGCCTCTTTGTCTTCCCTTATCTGGACGATTGGCCCATCAGGGGTCAATCCCCGCAAGAGGCAAATCAAGCCACCCTTCGCACTGTCGCTCTGCTTCAGCACCTGGGGTTTGTCATAAACTTCGCGAAGTCCAGTTTGCAACCCTCCCAGAACATGGAGTTCATAGGAGCTCGACTGGACACCTTTCAGGCGAAGGCCTTTCTACCAGTGGACAGGGCCCACAGATTAATGGCTCTAGCCAGGCTGTTCCACAGCAATTCTCTGGTCTCCGCCAGACAATTCCTGAGGCTCTTAGGCCACATGGCATCCACGGTCCATGTGACTCCCAATGCCCGTCTACACATGAGGCCAGCTTAATGGGGCCTCTGGACTCGGTGGCACCAGGCCACAGGAAGCCTCACGGACAAAGGGAGGGTGTCTGGCCGCCTACAGTCTTCTTTGCAATGGTGGCTTCATCTTCTGAATCTAGTGCAGGGGGTGCCTTTTCAGGCACCTCCACCCTCTCAGTTGCTGACAACCGATGCTTCTCTTCAAGGTTGGGGTGCACATTGCCAAGGGGCATGTACCCAATGCCTGTGGACTCCTTGGGAGGCCGCACAGCAGATCAATCTCTTAGAACTGAGAGCTATCCGCTTAGCCCTGAGAACTTTCTCCCATCTCATTTCTCACCAGTCCGTCTTGGTTCAGACGGACAATCAAGTAACTATGTTCTTTGTGAACAAACAAGGGGGCACAGGGTCCCGCCTTCTCTGTCAGGAAGCGCAGAAACTGTGCTCCTGGGCAGTCAATCATGGCATTCTTCTCAAAGCAGTCTACCTTCCAGGTCAGGAGAATTACCTGGCGGACAGATTGAGCAGGTTCCTGCAGCCGCACGAATGGCAGTTGCACCCTTTAGTGGTTCAACAGGTCTTCCTGAGATGGGGTCTTCCAATCATGGATCTCTTTGCCAGTCCTCTGAACCATCAACTACCCAGGTTCTGTTCCAGACAACCGCATCCTCTCAGAGTAGCAGCGGATGCGTTTCTCATTCCATGGTCTGCAGGCCTACTATATGCATTTCCTCCCACGCCTCTAGTGTCCAAGACACTATTCAAGGTGATCTGGGACCAGGCCTCAGTGATTCTGGTGGCCCCCAGGTGGCCAAGGCAACCCTGGTTCCCCCTACTGTTGCAGCTGCCGGTGGACACTCCTCTTCCTCTGGGGATGCAACCCGATCTCCTGTCTCAGGAGCAGGGGTCCCTCTTGCACCCCAATCTCCAGTCCCTCAATTTGATGGTCTGGCTGCTGAAAGGGTAGTCCTAGCACCTTTACTACTGCCTAGGGAAGTGGAGGACATAGTCTTGGTCTTGAGGCAGTCCACCAGGAGAACTTATGCCCTTAAGTGGCGTAGATTCTCCACCTGGTGTACTGAACACAACGAGAATCCCTTCTCATGCCTGGTACCTGTGGTGCTGCAGTATTTGCTTCACCTGTACAACCTAGGCCTTAAATCCAATTCTGTTAGAGTTCATCTTAGTGCTCTTTCAGCACACCACTCACAGGTGGAGGGGCAGTCTCTTTCCAGCCATCCTTTGGTGGCTTGCTTCCTCAGAGGCCTGCTTTTGCTTAAGCCTTCAGTGCGTCCACCTGCCACTGAATGGGACTTAAATGTGGTCTTGCAACGACTTACTTGCCCACCATTTGAACCTATGGCTACTTGTCCTCCGCGCTTTCTGTTTTGGAAAATGCTATTTCTGGTAGCCCTAACCTCAGCAAGGCGAGTGAGTGAGTTTCAGGCCCTAGTATCAGAAGCAGAGGAAGAGAGTAGTCTTATGGACTCACCCTAAGTTCCTTCCAAAGGTTGTCTCCTCCTTTCACCTCAATCAAGAGGTGGTTCTTCCGACTTTCTTTCCCAGGCCTCATGCTAGCCTGGCGGAAATGGTCTTGCATACCCTGGACTGTAGGAGGGCGTTGTCTTTCTACCTTGGCCGTATGCGGGAGCACCGGAGGGTGGTTCAGCTCTTCGTCTCTTATGACCCCAATAAGTTGGGGTTGGCTGTCTCCAAGCGTACTTTGTCCATATGGGTAGCTGACTGCATCGCCTGGGCTTACAGGGCAGCTGGCCTCTCGTTGCAGGGTCGAGTCACGTCTCACCGTGTCAGTGCGAAGGCTGCGTCAGTGGCTCATCTCCGCTCTGTTCCGTTGGCAGACATCTGCTGGGCCGCTGCTTGGTCTTCAAGCCAGACTTTTGCAGCTCACTACTGCCTTGAGAGGGAGTCCCGCAGGGACAGTGCTTTCGGGCAAGCGGTACTCCATAATCTCTTTGGGGTCTAGGCAACTTCTACCCTCCGGCCCTGGTGTTGGGCTACCTTTCGGGGGCGTTATCGGAGAAGATTCTGTTCTTGCATGCTGAGGCTCTAGAGGGAGCTCAATTTTTCAGTTTGGGGCCTCTGGTAGCCCTGAGCTAGGGAGTCCCATATGTGAGGACTGACTTCCTGCTTGGTCCTGGAGAAAGAGTAGTTACTCACCTGTAACAGGTGTTCTCCAGGAGCAGCAGGAATCAGTCCTCACAACCCTCCCTCCTCCCCTTGGTGTTGCAATCGTATGATTTGTTTTCTTATTTTGCTGTTTTTTAGCTATGTCATCAGACTGAGCAAGATGGCACCCTTGGGCGGGAAGGGGACCGCGCATGCGCGCTGTATTCCCAAAGGCTTTCTTTGAAAGCTGGGGAAATGCTCCGCACGGGGCTCCGTCAGCGCTGACGTCACCCATATGTGAGGACTGATTCCTGCTGCTCCTGGAGAACACCTGTTACAGGTGAGTAACTACTCTCAATCCTCCATGCTAGCAGCTAGGATTAGCTCATATTCCCTTTACAAGGGAATGTTTCTTGAGGAGGTTACAGTGGATCTGGAATGCATGAGTCCTCTTCTTCCTGAAGATAAACGGGGTCAGTACCTCACTCTGCTCAAGCACGCTCAAAATGTCTCCAAATTTGTGAATCGTGCAGCTTTTGAGTGCTTTGAAGCTATTAGCAGAACCTCTGCTATTGCTATCGGAGCACGGCGCATTGCCTGGCTCCAAGCATCAGATTTAGAGGAGTGGGTGCAAGAGAAGTTAGGAAACATTCCTTGCACAGGTGAAAACTTATTTGGGAAGGATTGGCAGACCAAGGCTAATCGGATTGAATCTGACAATACCACCTTGAATAGACTATCGAAGTCTACAGCCAACCCATCAAAGAAAAAAAAACAGGCAAGAAGTTTTTCTTCAACAAAAAGAAAAAATCTTACCACTCTTATTCCCATCCAATTCACTGTCCAGTTCATGCTCCCCAGAAGGGGCAGCAACCTAGACAACAAAGAAAGCCGCAAGCTCAAAGAGCTCATCCGGCTCAGCAAGTACAGCCTCCGCAAGGTCTTTGACTTCTACCTAGAGAACTTAACCATTTTGCCTCTGAAGGGTCCAGAGCCCTTGATCATTCCGGGCAGATTATGCCATTTTGCCAAAGATGGCAACAAATAACATCAGAAAACTGGACTCTGTCTATTGTAGGACAGGGGTACAAACTTCACTTTCTCAGCATGCCCCCGCCTACAATCATAAAACAATTCAATTCTCAAGGCCCTGTCACCGACATCCTGTGTCAGGAGGTCTCTTCACTTCTTGCTCAGGGAGCAATAGAAGAGGTACCCATATCCCAACGGGGGAGGGGTTCTACTTCCCCTGTTTTCTTATCCCAAAGAAGACGGGGGGATACAGACCTATCCTGGACCTCAGAGAATTGAACAAATTTCTGTTCCGAGAAAAGTTAAGATGATCTCCCTTGGAACACTTTTACCATACCTTCAGAATCAGGATTGGTTATGTTCTCTAGATCTAAGAGATGCGTACACGCATATCCTCATCCATGTAAATCACAGGAAGTACCTTTGATTTCTCTTTCAAGGAAACCACTTCCAATACAGAGTCCTTCCATTCGGGCTAGCCTCTGCCCCAAGAGTCTTCACAAAATGCATGGCTGTAGTAGCAGCATTCCTGAGAACTCTGGGGATATTCGTCTTCCCCTACTTAGACGATTGGCTCATCAGAGCACCAACAGCTCCAGAAATAGAACAAGCTGTTTCTCGTGCCATGAGAATTCTCCAATATTTGGGTCTGGTAGTCAACCACCCAAAGTCTCACCTCACCCCTTCTCAATCCCTAGAGTTCATAGGGGCTCACTTAGACACGCAACAATCAAAGGCATTCCTGCCACAGCCGCGCTGTCTACGAATAATAGAATTGGCTTCCCAAGCAGTAAAGAAAAACCCTACTAACTGCCCGGGAAATGCTTCAACTGCTGGGGCATATGGCATCCAAGGTACATGTGGTCCATTATGCCCGCCTACACATACGAGCGGCTCAGTGGACCCTCTCTTCACAGTGGACACAAGCCACAGGTCGCTTAACGGACAAAATCAAGAATTTGACACATCTCCTTTTGTCCATACAGTGGTGGCAGTCCCTCAAACCTGGTAGGTTCCCCCTTCCAGCAACCACTGCCCCAGATCACCCTGACAACAGATGCGTCCAAGCTGGGTTGGGGAGCCCACTTGCATGATCTTTCCACTCAGGGTCTCTGGACCTCACAAGAGGCCTCTCTTCAAATAAACCTCTTAGAGCTAAGAGCCATTTACAATGCTATGATAGCATTTCAGGCCCAGTTCAGTCAAAAGACAGTTCTGGTCCAAACCGACAATTAGGTTGCCAGGTTTTACATAAACAAACAAGGCGGAACGGGCTCTCTGTCGCTATGCAATGAAGCTTTGCGACCATGGGCCCTCGCCAGAGAGCTACAAATTCACCTTCTAGCGGTGTACCTTCCAGGCATTCAAAACTCGTGGGCAGACAAGCTCAGTCGAATACTGCTGCCACACGAGTGGTCTCTCCAGTCAGACTAACTGGCTCAAGTGTTCCAAACCTGGGAAACACCAGATATAGACCTCTTTGCAAGTCCACAGAATGCCAAACTTCCCCGGTTCTGTTCCAGAATTCCAGCTCAATACTGTCTAGCAAACGATGCTTTCCAGCTCTATTGAGGTCAAGACTTCCTCTATGCCTTCCCATCCTTTCCCCTAATTCCCAAAAATCTTTTCAAGCTTCAGAGAGACAGGGGTTATATGATTCTCATAGCTCCACGTTGGCCAAGGCAATCGTGGTACCCTCTGCTTCTCCGTTTCTCTCAAGCAACTCCTCTAGAGTTGAGATATGCTCCAGATCTCCTTTCCCAGGAGAACGGGAAGCTTCTGCATCCCAGTCCTCACTCCCTGCACCTCTGGGCCTGGCTGCTGAAGGCATAGAACCTTTAGATATCCACCTCTCTCAGCAAGTGAAGGATATCCTTCAAGCTTCAAGAAAACCTTCCAAAAGGCGTTCCTTCGCTTTTAAATGGAAAAGGTTTTCTATATGGTGTTCAAAAAAGGGGCTTAACCCCCTTTCCGTGCCCATAGAGTTGCTTCTGGAGTATCTCCTCCATCTTTCAAATTCCGGTCTTAAAAGACAAATTCAGTGTGAGTCCATCTCAGTGCTACTGCGGCTTTCCACAAGCCCCAGGATGGACAACCAATCTCTTCTCATTCACTTGTGTCAAGATTCATGAGAGGTCTGCTATTGACAAAGCCCCCCATAAAGCCACCACCGGTGGCATGGGACCTGAATCTGGTTCTTGGGCAGCTTATGAAGCCGCCTTTTGAACCTTTAGCCACTACAACTTTAAAATTCCTTTCCTGGAAGGTCATTTTCCTAATTGCAATAACTTCTGCTAGACGCATTAGTGAACTGCAAGCTTTAGTGGCTGACCCTCCGTATACAAGGTTCCACCATGATAAAGTAGGCCTCAGGACTCATCCACACTTTATGCCAAAGGTGGTTTTGTCTTCATTTAAACCAGTCGGTTTACCTTCCTGTATTCTTCCCTAGGCCTCATGCCTCCAGTGCAGAAAGGAACCTTCATACCTTAGATTGTAAAAGAGCTTTAGTTTTTTACCTTCAAAGAACTGAACAGCATAGGACGTCTTCTCAACTCTTTGTTGCTTTTGATTCTAGTCATTTGGGACTTCCAGTTTCCAAACAAACCCTATCTAAGTGGATTGCAAACTGCATATCCTTCACTTATGATAGTAAAGGTCTTTCCCTCGAGGGCCATGTTACAGCTCATAATGTCAGAGCAATGGCAGCCTCTGTTGCTAATCTCTGCTCTGTGTCTATAGATGATATCTGTAGAGCGGCTACTTGGGCTTCAGTACATACCTTCACAGCCCACTACTGTCTGGACAAGGACTTCCGTCGGGATGCCTTGTTTGGGCAGGCTGTCCTACAGCATCTCTTTCAGACTTAATGCAACTCCTACCCTCCATCCCGGTAGGATGCCAGGGATCCATGGGAGGAAGTATGACCCTGTTCACATGGGTTCACAGCCCACTGGGGTCATTCCTCTGGCATCTTTCAGCTGGGGAGTCCCCATATGTGAAGACTACATTCCTGCTTGTTCCTGGAGATAGCATAGTTACTAACCTGTAACACGTGATCTCCGGGAACAGCAGGAATTAAGTCTTCACAACCCACCCACCTCCCCTAGAAGTTGTCTCTCTCTCTATCTCTCTCCTTGGCTCAGCTTTAAACTCAACTGAAGTGAGAGAGGCAGTGAGGCGGAAAGGCAGCACGCATGCGCTGTGGGATGCTCCCAAAAGCTTTCCTTTTGGACGCTGGGGAGCGTTCCTGCGCAGGCTCCGTCGGTACCGATGATACCCATATGTAAAGACCTAATTCCTGCTGTTCCCAGAGATTACCTGTTACAGGTGAGTAACTACGCTTTCTCCACACTCTGGATTGTAAGAGGGCTCTCTCTTTCCACCTGCAGCGGACTCGGGACCACTGCAGATGCGGGCAGCTCTTCGTCCTCTTTGATCCCAGCCGCCTGGGGCTGGCTGTCACCAAGCTTACCTTGTCCATCGTCTTTGCCCATGCCCAGGCCGGGTTTCCCCTGGACTGCTGCGTCATGACTCACAATGTCCGAGCAATGGCGATGTCAGTTGCTAGCCTGCACCCGGTGCCACTGGAAGACATCTACCATGCCGCCACCTGGTCCTCCACTCACATCTTCGCAGTGCATTACTGCCTGGAGAGGGAGTCCTGTTGGGACACTGCCTTCGGCCAGGCTATATTCCATAATCTGTTTGGAGTTTAAGCAACTCCTGCCTTCTGACCCTTCTTGTTCCAGCTACCGGGAGTGTGGCCATCCATGGCCCCGGGGTCCTCAGGCTGTCTTCGGCTTTCACTGGCAACTGCTCATGGTGCTGCCGTGCCTTTTCCTACAGGTCCTAGGTAGTCTGTAGCTAGGTAGGGAGTCCCATATGTGAGGACTGACTTCCTGCTTGTTCCTGGAGAAAGCATAGTTACTCACCTGTAACAGGTGTTCTTCAGGGTCAGCAGGAATCAGTCCTCACAACCAATGTTCCCTCTAATTTTCTGTAGGCTGTGTGCGCATAAAATATCAGCTGTGTGCAGCTTTTGAAGGAAGGTTAAATTTTTGTGCGCCACATAACGACACTCGGAGTTATATACTTTAAAATTTGACTACACGTCAGAATACAGTATGTACACCACATTGATTTTAGATGAATCTGTTTTTTATTGGAAAGAAACAAACACAACATCTCCATAGCATATACAGAAACAAAATCAACACAGGGGGGTGGGTAAACACAAAGCCCACCACATAGCCAAACAGTGCATTCCAAAGTACACAATAAATACAAGTCCCCAAAAGTGGCAGACTACAAACGACGTCCAAGGCTGCGGTAGGACCCCCCCAGAAAGAAGTCCCCCGCTTCCCCCACCCTCCCGGACAGACATGGGTATAAAAGCATATACACCCGTACAGACAGATATCGACATGGGAAGAGTTAGGCAATGATAAAGAAACCTAACGGCCTCCGCAGCGTCCCCCCAGGAAAGAAAACACGCAAAAGTAGGCAAGAAAAAAAAAAAGGATAATACTGCCCCACAGGAGGACAACCAGGCTTGGGGTGAACTCTTCTCCCAAACCCGCCAGCAGAGGCCCAATCGCACATACAGGCCACGGCTCTCCCCCCCACCCACCCGTATCCCGCCCCCCCTACCTACCATCCTCCCCCACCCCTCCCCCCCACTCCCCCTACCTACCTTCCACCCCTCTCCCCCCCCCACCCCCCCAGCTTATTCTGGGTAACAGAGAGTTGGGCTAACCCTTAAAAACTAGCGGCCAGACTGTCAAATCTTGCAAGGAACAGGACATGCGACCCCCTCCTCTACAGGACCCTCATGGCCTCCGCATGATTCTACTACGTACTCGCCA
Organism: Ichthyophis bannanicus; assembly: GCA_033557465.1. Lineage (NCBI taxonomy): Eukaryota > Metazoa > Chordata > Amphibia > Gymnophiona > Ichthyophiidae > Ichthyophis > Ichthyophis bannanicus. Next base: position 483,683,317 of record CM066036.1, on the reverse strand, counting down.
AGGCATCAAATGCAAGTGGGGCCCCCAACCCTCCAGGAACCGCCGCCACATTGATTTTAATCAAATTAAATGAAAATAGACGATTACTAAATGAAGCGGGAAATTTCTAGCAATTACAATCATAACTTTTAAATTTTAAGACGTCTGTGTTGTTTTCTATCAGAATCAGAGCCGTAATTTTTGTGCGCTCTGTTGTAAAGTATGTGCGCTCGCTCGGCGAGGTGTGTGCGCGCGCACACGCACATAGCTTAGAGGGAACAGTGCTCACAACCCTCCCTCCTCGCCTTGGAATTGCTGTATATTTTTGCCATCTTCTTGAAGGGGCTATAGCTATGACACTGACTGAGTAAGATGGCACTTTTGGACAGGAAAGGGAACATGCATGCAAGGTGGCATTCCCAAAGGCTATCTTTGAAAGTTGTGGAAATGCTCCGCGAGGGCTCCATTGGTGCCGACGTCACCCATATCTGAGGACTGCTTCCTGCTGTCCATGGAGAAATAAATACCCATTCTCCAGGACCAAGCAGGAAGTCAGTCCTCACATATGGGTGACATCGACGTCGATGGAGCCCCTGCGGAGCATTTCCCCAGCTTTCTATGAAAGCCTTTGGTAATACTGCATGCATGCGCGGTCCCCTTCCCGCCCAAAGGTGCCCTCTTGCTCAGTCTCTCTTTTTCCGTGGAGCCCGTCGGACGTCTGTCCTAGTTCACCCAGAAAACAGTTAGATTTTTCTTGCTATTTCCTGCGGTTCCATCGTGGTTTTTTGCCCGGTTTGACACCGGATCCCCTTTCCGCCGGGTTCGGTACACCGGTATCGAGCCCGTTCTCATTTTTTCATTTTTTGCCCTACGTGGCTGGCGTTCACGCCCTTTTTTTTCTTTTTCCCTGGACGGCCGGTCTTTTGACCTCGCGGGGGCTCTTTTTTCCCCGATGGCTTCCAGTGGTTTTAAAAAGTGTGATCGGTGCAAGAAACTAATGTCTCTCACCGACACACACGACTGCTGCCTTCGGTGCCTTGGTCCTGATCATGATCCTAAGATCTGTGTACCGTGTGGCAAAATGTCCACTAAGGCACTTCAAAGTCGCCAGCATCAAAAGGAAAGGCTTTTCTCTGATTCGGCCTCCGGCCGGGCCTGGACCTCGTCTGAGGCCTCGACGTCTCGGGAGTCTGACCCCGAGCATCATCGGGGTTCCTCGGACAGGGTGTCCCCCGAGCGGGAGCGAAAGAGGAAGAAGCGGCTCGTGAGGGCGGCGGCGGAGGAGGTCCCTGGCACCTCGAGGGCCAGGGCTCGGACCCCCGACCGCCTTCCCGGGCCCGTGGAACAGGAGAAGCCGTCAAAAGTTCCTCGTGTGGAGCCGGAGTCTGCTGGACACACAAGTCCTGTTGCCATTGAGGACTCTCCTCCCAGGGAGCCGACGTCGGGCCCGGCGCCACCGGGGCCCGCGTCGGTGGCTGCTGAGTCTCCTGAGCTGGGTCTCAAGCTGACAGCCTTGGAGTGCAGACTGTCTGCCTTCATAGATCAGCAGCGGGTACTGATGGCCAGCCTTGCTGGCGCATCTGCCCCGACCACCGGGACATCGACGTCGAAGTCAACCCCGGAGACCGAGCCGATACTCGAGACCATGAAGGCTCGAGGTCGTCCTCGGTTGCGGTCACCCTCGACCTCCCGGTCGGGACCGAGGGTGTCGACGCCGGTGCTGCCGTGCCCCACGCAGTCGGAGCCCGACTCCTCTTCGGACGAGTCCGCCTGGGAGACGGAGGACGAGGAGTCCCCTGATACCTTCAAGACTCGGTGCGTCCCATCGGACTCACCGCAGTCTGAGCCCCGGAGTAGATCCCCTCCGGAGGATACCCGGTTCTCGGAGTTCGTTCGGGATATGGCCACTGCTTTGGCGATCCCTGCAGACCCCGAGGAGGAGCCTCGAGCCAAAGAGCTCGAGGCCCTCCAGTATCACTCTCCTCCGAAGGAGGCCTTTACTGTGCCGGTTCCTCCGATGCTGGAACGGCTCCTCTTCCGGATGTGGGAGGCACCGGCCTCGGCGCCGGTTCTGAGCAAGCGGGTCGATTCCATTTATTGACTCTGTAAGAGCCCTGGTTTTCAAAAGGCGCAGCTACCACACCATTCCATGGTGGTGGAATCGGCCATGCATCGTCTGAAAAGTCAGAAGATGCACTCCGCGGTGCCCCCTGGCAGGGAGGCCCAGAACCTGGATGCGTTTGGTAGAAAGTGCTTCCAGGGCTCAATGCTTGCTTGCCGTGTCCAGTCTTACCAGCTGTACCTGGGCATGTACTTGCGGGACCTGGCAAAGGAGCTTGCCGGGTTCTCTGCTGGTCTCTCCGGGGAACCTTTGCAGAGATTCAAGTCCTTGTCCTCGGGGATCCGGGAATGCTCTAAGTTCATGTCCCGCGCTGCCTACGATGGCTTCGAGGCCTCGGCCCGTGTTGCGGCAGCCGGCATCGCTGTTCAACGCCAGGCGTGGCTGCAGTCATCAGATCTCGAGCCAAGGGTTCAAGACAAGTTGGTCGATGTCCCTTGCCAAGGTGAGAACCTTTTTGGCAAGCCCATGGCCGAGAAGGCTGCACAGCTCGAGACCGAGCACCTCACGAGGACAAGGCTGTCTAGAAAGACTTCCGCCCCTTCTCATAAAAAGAAGGGCTCAGGTAAGAAGTCCTTTTACCTGAGGAAGGTGACTGCCTACAAACAGTTCCCACCTTACCAGGCCTCCCCAGCTCCACCACAGGGTCAGCAGGCCAAGGGGCAGGGACATGGGCCCCGTAGGCAGAAGGCCCCCAAGCCTCAGGCTCCTGCTCCCACTAAGCAGGGTGGGGGTTTTTGACTCCCAAGGCATAGTCTCTCCATCTCTGCTGTCCCATCCCTGCACAGGAGGTCGACTAACCCTGTTTGCCCACAGGTGGCCACCCATTACAGGAGACAGTTGGATCTTAAGCATTGTCCACTCGGGCTATATGCTTCATTTCCATCAGCTGCCTCCCCCTTACTTCCCTGGAGAGCCTCCAAGGCCTTCTCTCCACACAGACCACCTCCTTCAAGAGCTTCAGGGTCTGTTGCGAGACAAGGCGGTGGAGCCTGTGCCTCCCCACCTCCAAGGTCATGGTTTCTACTCCAGGTACTTCCTCGTACCAAAGAGAACCGGAGGCCTCAGGCCTATTCTCGACCTCAGAAATCTCAACAAGTTCCTAGAGAAAGAAAAGTTCAAGATGCTTACTCTTGGAACACTTCTGCCCTACCTCCAGCAGGGAGATTGGCTATGCTCCTTAGATATAAAGGATGCGTACACTCACATCCTCATTCATCCAGACCACAGAAAGTACCTCAGGTTCATTGTGGGAGGAAACCATTATCAGTACAGAGTGCTGCCTTTCGGCCTTACCTCCGCCCCCAGGGTCTTTACCAAATGTCTGGTGGTGGTGGCAGCCTACCTGAGAAATCAGGGTATCTTTGTCTTCCCCTATCTGGACGACTGGCTCATCAGGGGTCAGACGTGCCAGGAGACCAGGCAAGCCACCCTCCGCACTATTTCTCTTCTTCAACACCTGGGGTTTGTCATAAACTTCGCAAAGTCCACTTTGCTCCCCTCCCAGAACTTGGAGTTCATAGGAGCAAGGCTGGACTCTCTACAGTCTTCTTGCCAGAAGACAGAGCCCAAAGACTGATAGACTTGGCAAACCAGTTTCTCCACAGGCCACTGGTTTCTGCCAGACTCTGGCTGCGGCTTCTGGGCCACATGGCTTCGACAGTGCATGTGACTCCCAATGCCTAACTCCGTATGAGACCTGCACAGTGGTGCCTCAGGACTCAGTGGACACAGTCCACAGGTCGCCTCAGAGACAGAGTAAGGGTGTCCAAGACCATTCCTGAACTCCCTACGCTGGTGGCTGCACCCCCCCCCCCAATCTACTGCAAGGGGTGCCTTTTCAGATTCCTGGGTTCACAGTGGTGTTGACCACTGATGCCTCTCTGCAGGGCTGGGGAGCACATTGTCTAGGCAAGTGCACCCAGGGCCTGTGGTCTCCCTGGGAGGCCACGCAACAGATCAACCTACTGGAACTCCGGGCTATTCGCTTAGCCCTCAAGACTTTCTCTCAAAACCTGGTTTACCAGTCTGTCTTAGTACAGACGGACAACCAAGTAGCCATGTTTTATGTGAACAAGCAGGGCGGCACTGGGTCCAGGCTCCTCTGTCAGGAAGCACAGGACCTTTGCTTGTTTGCGCTCAAGCGCAACATGTTTCTCTAAGCTGTTTACCTCCCTGACCAAGAGAACTGCCTGGCAGACCGGTTGAGCAGAGTTCTGCAGCCCCACGAATGGCAACTCCACCCATTAGTGGTTCAGAAGATTTTCCTGAAATGGGGACTTCCATCCATAGATCTCTTTGCCAGTCCCCTGAACAAGCAACTGCCCAGGTTCTGCTCCAGGCACCCGCATCCCATGAGGTGGGATGCGGATGCTTTTCTGATCTCCTGGTCTCAGGGCCTCCTATATGCGTTTCCTCCCACGCCACTGGTGGCCCAAACCCTGTTCAAGGTTCTAAAGGACAAGGCCTCGGTACTACTAGTAGCTCCCAGGTGGCCGAGGCAACCTTGGTTTCCACTTTTGCTTCAACTGGCAGTGGACCCCCCACTGCCTCTAGGGTTGCAGCCCGACCTTCTCTCTCAGGATCAAGGTTCTCTTCTGCACCCAAATCTCAAGTCTCTCAATTTGATGGTCTGGAGGCTGCAAGGGTAGTTTTGGCCCCTTGGGGCCTGCCTCCAGAAGTTGAAGAGGTCGTCCTGGCCTCTAGGAAGCAGTCCACTAGGAAAACCTATGCCCTGAAATGGAAAAGGTTTTCTGTGTGGTGTCAGCTGCGTACAGAGGATCCTTTCTCCTGTGCTGTACCAGTAGTGTTTCAGTACCTGCTGCACTTGTCCAGTCAGGGCCTTAGGTCCAATTCTGTTCGGGTCCACCTCTCAGCTCTGGCAGCTCACCACTCTCTGGTGGAAGGACATTCTGTCGGTTCACCCCTTGGTGTTCCGGTTCCTCAGGGGTTTGGTCTTGCTCAAGCCTCCTGTCCGTCCTCCGGCCCCTGAGTGGGAGTTGAATGTGGTCTTGCAACAACTGACTCGCCCACCTTTTGAGCCGATGGCTACTTGTCCTCTCCGCTTCCTTTCCTGGAAGACTCTCTTCCTGGTAGCCTTAACCTCGGCCAGACGAGTGAGTGAGCTTCAGGCCCTGGTCTGTGACAGGCCTTACACCCGATTCTATAGGAGCAGGGTAGTCCTTAGGACTCATCCAAAGTTCCTCCCAAAAGTTGTCTCCTCTTTCCACCTCAACCAGGAAGTGGTTCTTCCAACATTCTTCCCTAGGCCTCATGCAAGCCAGGCTGAAGTGGTCCTGCATACCCTGGACTGTAGGAGGGCCTTATCCTTCTACTTTGACCGTACGCAGGGACATAGAAGGGCTACTCAGCTCTTCATCTCTTTTGACCCTAATAATTTGGGGTTAGCTGTGTCCAAGCGTACCTTGTCCATATGGGTGGCTGACTGTATCACCTGGGCTTACAGGGCGGCTGACCTTCCCTTGCAGGGTCGGGTCACGGCCCACCATGTAAGGGCTATGGCTGCCTCAGTAGCTCATCTCCGCTCTGTACCGTTGGCAGACATCTGCAGGGCTGCAGCTTGGTCCTCAAGCCAGACTTTTGCGGCTCATTACTGCCTGGAGAGGGAGTCCCGAAGGGACAGTGCTTTTGGCCAGGCAGTACTCCGGAATCTCTTTGAGGTTTAGGCAACTCCTGCCTTCCAGCCCTCCGTTGGGCTACCAGTGGAGGTTCTTCAGTGAAAAGCCTTTCTTTGATGCTGGGACTAGAGGAAGTTCTCTTGTTCAGCCTGGGTTCCTGATAGCCCAGAGCTAGGGAGTCACCCATATGTGAGGACTGACTTCCTGCTTGGTCCTGGAGAAAGTAGTTACTCACCTGTAACAGGTGTTCTCCAGGAGCAGCAGGAATCAGTCCTCACAACCCTCCCTCCTCCCCTGTGAGTTGCAGTTGTACATAGTTTATTCTTACATTTTTTGTGTGCTGTTTTTTAGCTATGTCATTTGACTGAGCAAGATGGCACCTTTGGGCGGGAAGGGGACCGTGCATGCGTGCAGTATTCCCAAAGGCTTTCATAGAAAGCTGAGGAAATGCTCTGCAGGGGCTCCATCGACGTCAATGTCACCCATATGTGAGGACTGTTTCCTGCTGCTCCTGGAGAACACCTGTTACAGGTGAGTAACTACTCTTTACAGGTGAGTAACTATGCTTTTCTTGAGAAAATGTGTGACCACAGCATGCTTGAAGGCTGCAGGAACCGTAGCCGTGGAGAGCGATAGGTTGAGAATATAATATGAGAGATAGAAGGGATGACAAGTGGACAGGATGGAATTTAGGAGAAGGGTGGGAATAGGATTAGAGGATCAGGCAGTGAGTTTGGTGGAGAAAAGAACTGTAGTTTCCTCATCAAATCTTAGAAATGGAAGAAAGGATAGTAGAGGTTGAGGGGAAGATGATCACCTTTGAGGTCCACGGAGAAACCGCCAAGTTCTTTAGCGAGGTCACATAGGAATATACCCATATATGGTTGGTATGCCTGGATGCACATGCCAGCATGGATCCCTGGTAAGCCTTGCGCCCAAGGGCGTTGAGGGCATGGTATTCTATGCCGGGCGGAACCGAAGAATGTGACTTCAGGCTCTTCTGTTTCCGCATCGCAGATTCCACTACCATGGAGGTATGAGGCAGCTAGACCTTTCGAAACCCAGGACTGCGCTGGACTCTGTACATGGCATAGAGTCTTTTATTGACAATAGGGACTGGGGTGGGTGCTTGCCACATGTGGAGGAGCAGCCGAGTCAGGATGGATGGCACAGGGACTGTGAGAGACTCCTTTGGCGGAGACTCATATTGCAAAATGTCGAGTTCCTCTGTCCTTGGCTATTCCTCAGTCTGAATGGGCAGATTGAGGGCCTGAGCCATATCCCGCATGAATACCAAGAAGGAGATATCTTCTGGGGGTAACCGCCTTCGCGAGGCAGGCAGGGACAGGTCAGAAGGAAGGTCCCGATGGGTGCGGGTTTCAGGGGACGTGTTCCCATCTGATTTCCAGCCTGAGAGGTCCTAGAAGGACTCTGAGTTGGACTGATCTCCACGTCTGGTGGCCGAGGCCCATCTGGAGCCGGAGGCACTGACTCTGGAGGACCTCGCTCCCGAGGAACGGGACGGCAAGCGAGACCGGTGCCGAGGACCCTCACGAGGCTCTTGGCTCTCGGGGGTTTCCAAGGCAGTGTTTGGGTCACAGTCAAGGGACCCTCTGTCTCGAGGCATGAGCCAGCTGTGCTGGGCAAGAGCGCCTGCTGGGCAGTTAGGAAGGCAGAAACACTGCGCCTTAGTGCTAGCATACAGGACTCCCACGCAGGAGTGGGTCCCTGGGACGCTGATGCCGGGGTTACCGGGTCTGTCGTGAAGGAGGAGAGAAGGTCCTCACCAGGACGACACTCTGGAGACCAGGCGCCATCGCCAGAGGCCTCCGTGTTTGTACAAGGTACCTTTCAAGGCCGCTCCTTGTCCGACTCAAGGAAACGCCGAGGAGGACTAAAGGAACGAGAGTGCGACTGCTCATGCTTATCTTCTTTTTTTGCCATTCCACCCTGGGCGAACCCTGATCAGAGTAACGCCGGGGACGTGGAGTCACTGTGGGGGATCCCGCAAGTGGTGGATCTGTAGAGCAGGGCACCACCAGGGATTCCGGGGCTGACTTACTGAAAATGTCGTATGATTTCTGCTTATGATTTTGTAAGGCCTTAACAGACATTTTCTTGCAAAGTGAGCAGAGCTCCAGGTTGTGGTCAGCCCCCAGGCACTGCAGACAACAGTTGTGGGTGTCGTGAGCGACCTGTTTTTGGAGCATCTGTCATGTTTTTTGAAGCCGGTGGCCATGGGGGCGAAAAGAACCCCTGCGAGTTCGAATGTCCTTGAGGCCAGCTGTTAGAAAAAGGGCCCGAAGTAAGAAAAAGAACGAAAGGGAAAAAAAAGGATCCCCCCTGGCTCACAGCCGAAGTGGGGGTGTCGGGGAGGATGGGAGAGGACCGATGCAACCAGAAAAAAGGCCAAAAGAGAAACCTTTTCCAAGAAACGAGGATGTGCGTCCGAAGGGCTCCGTGAAAAAAGGGAGACTGAGTAAGATGGCACCCTTGGGCGGGAAGAGGACCATGCATGCGTGGCAGCAATCCCAAAGGCTTTCTTTGAAAGCTGGGGAATTGCTTCACGTGGGCTCCGTTGGTGCCGACATCACCCATAAGTGAGGACTGACTTCCTGCTTGTTCCTGGAGAACAACAGGAATCGGTCTTCACAACCTGCCTTCCTCCCCTAGGAGTTGCAGGGTTCTTTTATTTTCCTCCTCAGCTACAAACTCAACTGAAGAGAGGAGTTGGGAAAGGAGTTGGGAAGGCAGTGAGGCAAGCACAGTGGAGTGCTCTCAAAGGCTTTCCTATTCGATGCTGGGGAGTGTTGGCGACGTTCATCCATATGTGAAGACTGTTTCCTGCTGCTCTCAGAGATCACCTGTTACAGGTGAGTAACTATGCATTACTACCCTGCCTCACCTCTTTATCTGTACCACATTACTGCATGATGTAAGACAATCATATTACCAATCCCAATCTCTCCTGTCTGGGAAATTAAATTCCTATTAACAAATATGTAATCAATCTCATAACAATTATGAAAATTTTAATAAAATGCATAATCTTGTCCCAGATGCTGCAACCGCCACAAATCCAGTAAATTAAATGGTCATAAAAACTGCTGTAAACATATACAATGTTTAGTTTTCTCCCCCTCTACCTTAATGATCCCAATTTTCATCAATTGCTAAATTAAAATTCCCCCCCTTCCCCAATCACCATTCCCTCAACAAATGACAACAGTTCATGCTGGATATTCTTGTGGTACCTTTTGTGATATTGATTAGGAGCATAGATGGTAACCATAATCATCTTTTGCCCTCCAACACGTCTCATTGTACATCTTCCTCCTCTGCCACGCCAGCAGATGTAAATGTTCTCTTTTTATTGATACCCTTTGCCACTGAAATGAAGCATCTTCTCCCTTCTTCAATATATTTCCCTAGCTCCAGGAACACGCAAGAATATAGTTTTCACATGTGGGTGATATCGGTACCGACTGAGCCTGCGCTGGAATGCTCCCCAGCATACAATTGGAAAGCCTTTGGGAGCACCCCACTGCACCTGCGCGACTGCCTTGCCAACTCCTCCTCTTCAGTTCTTCGTTTTCCGCGGAGCCAGCAGGAAGCAAATCCTATCACTGCAGAAGAAAAAAAAACTTTTTGTGGATAGCATCTGCCTTCCCATCGACACCAGCACTGTCAAAGACATTGCCAGTTCCCTTATCCTATTCTTTTATTTGGAAAAAAGTGCCCTTTTCAGGTCTTACACCTACCATTGCCTTCCCATCCATTGAAGGCATGGAGAAACCAGCTAGTGGTTTCAAAATATGTTCTAAGTGTGCTAGCACCATATCAGCAACTGACACACATGCCTTGGCCCAGAACACCAGCGAACAGACTGTTCCCTCTGTTAAAAGATGACTAAAAGAGGCCTACAGAACCGGGCCTCTAAATTTGGGACACTCTTTGCCTCTGACGCGGTATTGTTAGTGGCCACTTCGTTGAGGGCCTCATCCTCCTCCCATGGTTCCCAGGTATCCTTAAGCACAAGTCCACATCGGTCGGACAAAACTAGATCTCTGGAGAGCTACCGGTGCCATGCTCTGAAACGGCAGCACAAACACCAACAACTGATACCCAGGCATCAGCAACTTCAATGGACCAGCGCATACTGGCCATCGAGCAGAACTTAGCAGCTCTCCTGGCAGCCTCAGTACTTATCAAGCCATTGGTTCCAGGCACCGCCCCATCGATACTGGTTCTGGTACAGACATTGGCACCAGTTCAGGGCATGACATCAGGGCTGCTCCAGATGCTTCACCAATGTCCTCCCTTGAAACTATCACTGATGCCTGAACTAAGCCCAAGCAGCTCACTGAAACCGATACCTCAGAGCATCAGTACCGGCATTTAGCTTCGGGCGAACGCCGTGCCTGTCAATACTTCAAGTCCTCCATATTTTGATTCTTCCATTTCAGATGTGGAGTCACTAGATTCGAGGACCGCTGGACCTTCCTTCGGACCCTTCCCCGCCTCAACAGTGACGGATGTCGCCTCCGGAAGACTTGTCCTTCCAGGAGTTTATTCGAGACCTAGCTAAGGGTCTCTATCACAGTAACATCGAAGAAGGAACCAAGGGCAGAGGAATTAGAAATCCTCCAATACCCAACAGTACCCAAACAGGTTGCCATTCTGCTGGTGCACCGCATCCTTTATGATCTTATGCTCCGTATGTGGGAGACTCCCCTCACTGTCTCACCTCACAGTCAACGTCTCGATATCATGTATCGAGTACTGGAGTGTCCTGGCCTCCAAAAGCTGCAACTTCCCCACCACTCCATGGTGGTTGAATCAGCGATGCACCAAATCAAAAGCTCAAAAACGAACTCCTCTAATCCTCCAGATAGAGAATAGAGATCTCTCGATGCCTTTGGGTGTCAATGCTTTCAGGCATCCATGCTTTCGGCTAGGATCAACTCCTATATCCTCTACATGAGAATGTTCCTAAGGAGGTGTCCAAGGATTTCAGGGCCTTTACTCCTCTCCTCTCCTCCCAGATGACAAGAGAGCAGATTATCTTGCCCTAGTGCAGCATAGCCAAAATGTTTCAAAGTTTGGCAATAGGGGCTACCTTCAATGCTTTTGAATGCACAAGCAGGGCCTCAGCAATATACATTGGTGCACATTGAATTCCATGGCTTCAAGCCTCAGATCTTGAATAGTGGGTTCAAGATAAGCTGGGCAACATATCTTGTACAGGGGAAAACCTCTTTGGCAAAGACTGGCAACGTAAGGCCTCTCAGAGTCAGAAAACACTACTCTAAGAAGACTGTCCAGAACAGCTGACCCTGCTAGGAAAAAGATACCTGCAAAGAAGTCTTTCTACAATAAGAAGAAGAGATTTTATTCTTCTTATCCTCCTACTTATTGGTACCAGGGACAAGACACCACAGAAGAGGCAGCAGCCTCCTAGCAACCAAAGAAGCCACAGGTGGCTAAATCTCAACCAGCTCAGCAGCCACAGTCTACGACTGTTTTTTGACTCTTTCCTACAGAACATTGCCACCCTGTTTCTAGAGGACCGCCATCCCCTCCACATAGCAGGCAGACTGTGTCACTATGCCCACAGATGGCACTTCAGAACAGTGGATGCTCACCATAACCAAAGAAGGGTACAGACTTCATCAACAAACTCTGCCCCTCTCCACTTTCAAGGGGGATTATCAAATGCAACCCCCACTCACTGCTCTCCTACAGGACGAGGTGTCTTCTCTTCTGTCTCAGGGCACCATAGAAGATATCCCAATATCCCAACAAGGAATGGGCTTCTACTCTCTGTACTTTCTCATTCCAAAGAAAACCGGAGGATACTGGCCCATTCTGGACCTCAGAAATTTCAACAAGTTTCTAATCCGCGAAAAGTTCAAAATGATCTCTCTCGGGATTCTTCTTCCCTACCTCCAGACACAGGAAATATCTACGCTTCACCTTTCAAGGCAAACATTATCAATACAGAGTCCTTCCCTTCAGACTAGCCTCTGCCCCAAGAGTTTTCACAAAATGCATGGCCGTCGTGGCCACATACCTAAGGTCTCTGAGGATATTCGCCTTGCCTTACTTAGGCGACTGGCTGATAAAAGCACACACCTCCCAGGAGGTATTGCTTTCTTTGCATCATACCATCACAGTACTACAACACTTGGGATTTGTGCTAAACTTCCCAAAATCCCCGCTCGCTCCAACTCAAAAGCTAGAGTTCATTGGAGCCCTTCTAGACACTCAGCAGTCCAGGGCATTTCTGCCCCAGCTCAGTTATACCCGTCTAGTCGAACTAGTGTCCTAGACGCTCCTATGAGGCCATCTGACCACCCGAGAGATGCTACAGCTCCTTGGGCACACGGCCTCTACAGTACAAGTTGTTCCATATGCTCAACTACATATGCGGATAGCCCAGTGGACTCTTGCTTCCCAGTGGAAGCAGGCCTTGGGCCGTCTCTCAGATGGAATCCAAATCACTGCCCATCTCACCACATCCCTTTAGTGATGGTGTACTCCAGAAAATCTGCTTGTAGGGTCACTTTTTCAGATGCCTCCACTTCAATGCACTCTGACGACAGATGCCTCCAAATTGGATTGTGGAGCACACCTCGGCAACCTGTCCACACAGGTGCTATGGACAACACAGAAGTCACAACTCCAAATTAATCTACTGGAATGTCATGCTATCTTGAATGCCCTTCAGGTGTTTCAACACCACCTCAGCACATAACAGGTCCTGGTCAGGAAAGATAATCAGGTTGCCATGTTCTATGTAAACAAGCAGGGAAGGACAGGCTCATGGGCCCTCTGCGAGGAGGCTCTCCGCCTCTGGTCCTTTGCTATTTCTCATCAGATACACCTCCAAGCGGTGTACCTCCTGGAGGAGTTCAAGGTCTTGGCAGACAAGCTCAGTTGGCTCCTTCTTCCCCACAAATGGTCTCTCCATCTGGACACAACGTCTTACATTTTCCAGACCTGCGGAACTCCAGACATAGACCTGTTTGCGACTCCGCAACATGTCAAGCTCCCTTACTTCTGCACAAGAACTCAGACATCCAGCAACCAACAGGTAGATGCCTTCTACCTACACTGGGGTCAGGATCTGCTTTATGCTTTCCCTCCTAGACCACTCATTCCCAAGATGCTTTTCAGTCTTCAGTCAGAGAAGGGCACCATGATCCTCATAGAACCTCACTAGCCACAGCAGCCATAGTTTCCACTGTGTCTGACTCAGACTCATCCTCTGCGATTGGGATCTGCGCCTGATCTCTTCTCCCAGGACAGCTACTCCATCCCAATCAACAATCTCTCTGTCTCACAGCTTGGCTGCTGAGAGCATAGCATTACAAGGCTTTAACATTACACAAATGGATATGGAGATCCTTCTGGCTTCTAAAAAGCCCTCCACCGGATGTTCATATGCTTTTAAGTGGGTAGATTCTCTGCCTGGTGTTCTCAGAAAGATCTCAATCCCTTTTCTGCCCCAGTGGAGTCACTCCTCTAGTATCTTCATGTGTCCTTGATGGGTCTGAAAACCAACTCTGTGATAGTCCACCTCAGTGCCATTGCAGCATCTCACCACCTACTGGATGGACAGCCCATCTCCTCACAACCGCTAATAGCGCATTTCATGAGAGATCTCCTGCTGTCCAAACCGCCCATTAAGCCACCTCTGGTGGCATGGGAACTCAATGTAGTTCTAGTGCAGCTTCTCAAGCCACCCTTTGAGCCATTAGCCACAACCTCACTAAAGTTCCTGTCTTGGAAGGTACTCTTCCTAATTGCCCTCACCTCAGCTAGACGTATTAGTGAGCTTCAGGCGGACCCACCCTATTCCCATTTCCACCATGACAAAGTCGTCCTTTGGACTCACCCACACTTTATGCCAAAGGTAGTGTCTCCTTTCCATTTAAACCAGTCAGTGTACCTGTCAGTCTTCTTTTCTAAACCACATGCGTCTTGCGCTAAAGCAACTCTACACACTCTTGACTGCAAATATGCATTGGCCTTCTATCTCCACAGGACCAGAAATCATCATAAAGCCTTGCAGTTGTTCATCTCATTTGACCCTAATCACCCCCTGGGTCATAGTAACATAGTAAATGACGGTAGATAAAGACCAGCATGATCCATCTAGTCTGCCCAGCAAGATGGCAAGAGTAAGTGCACCTGTCGCTCTGTGCAGGCCACCCCTCCCCATGCCTTTGTTTAGGGGTGAACCCACCACTCCATGTAGGACACCCCTATTTGTTGAGACGTTAGATGGTTCAGAAGTTAGATGGTACCGTTTATTTTGTTTTTATCCTGTTGCTGTAAAGGGATACACTGTGTCTGTCCCGTGCCATTTTGAATTCTGGCACTGTATTTGCCCCCACCACCTCTATCGGGAGGGCATTCCAAGCATCCACCCTCTCAGTGAAAAAGTATTTCCTGATATTGCCTTTCAATTTTCCACCTTGCAGCTTCATGTTATGCCCTCTCGTTTTACAGCTTCCCCGTCTTTGGAAGAGGTTTGTTTGTTCATTATTTCTCCTTAAGTATTTAAAGGTCTGAATCATATCTCCCCTATCCCTCCTCTCCTCCAAAGTGTACATATTTAACATAGAAACATGATGACAGAAAAAGACCACATGGCCTATCTAGTCTGTCTTTCCATATCAACAACTACAACAGTCCACTTTTTACCTTTAGAGATCCTCTGTGTTGGTCCCATGCTTTTTTGAATTCAGTTACGGTCCTCATCTCTACCACCTCCACTGGGAGACTATTCCATGGATCCACTACTCTTTCCGTAAAGAAATATTTCCGCATATCACTCTTGAATCTATCTCCCTTCACCCTCATCCCATGTCCCCTCGTAGCAGAACTTGCTTTCAGTTGAAAGAGGCTCTCTCCCTGAACATTTATGCCACGGAGGTATTTAAACATCTCAATCATATCACCTCTATCCCGCCTTTCCTCTAAGGTGTACATATTAAGATCCTTAAGTCTGTCCTCATATGCTTTATAATGAAGCCCACTAATCATTTTAGTAGCCACCCTCTGCACCGACTCCATCCTGTTCACATCCTTTTGAAGGTGCGGTCTCCAGAATTGCATACTATACTCCAAATGAGGTCGCACCAAAGACTTATACAGAGGCATTATCGCCTCCTTTTTTTGCTAGCCATTCCTCTCCGTATGCACCCAAGCATCCTTCTAGCTTTTGCCGTCGCCTTTTCTACCTGTTTAGCTACTTCAAGATCATCAGACACAACCACGCCTAGGTCCCGCTCTTCTTTAGTGGACAAAAGTACTTCACCTCCTATACTGTATTGCTCCCTTGGATTGCTGCAGCCCAAATGCATGACCTTACATTTTTTAACATTAAATCCCAGCTGCCAAATTCTAGACCATTCTTCAAGCTTAGCTAGATCCCTCCTCATGTTATCTACACCTTCCTGGGTGTCTACTCTATTGCAGATTTTGGTATCATCTGCAAAGAGGCAAACCTTACCCGACAGCCCTTCCGCTATATCACTAACAAAGATGTTAAAAAGAATCGGACCAAGGACAGATCCCTGGGGCACACCACTGGTAACATCCTTCTCCTCAGAGTGAGCTCCATTTACTTGTACTCTTTGTCGCCTCCCACCCAACCAATTTCTAACCCAAGCAGTAACTTTAGGGTCCATCCCTAGGGTGCTCAGTTTGTTTATAAGTCGCCTGTGAGGAACAGTGTCAAAGGCTTTACTGAAATCTAAATACACCACATCTAGAGCTCTCCCTCGGTCCAACTCCCTGGTCACCCAGTCAAAGAAATCAATCAGATTTGTCTGACAAGACCTGCCTCTAGTGAATCCATACTGCCTCGGATCCTGTAATCCGCTGGACTCCAGAAACCTCACTATTTTCTCTTTCAGCAGCGTTTCCAATAATTTACTCACCACTGAAGTTAAACTAACCGGCCTGTAGTTTTCAACCACATCCTTACTTCCGCTTTTGTGTAAAGGCACCACATGAGCCTCTCTCCAGTCCTTTGGCACCACTCCCAACTCCGAGGCATTGAAAAGGTCAGTCAGTGGGGTTGCTAGAACGTCCCCAAGTTCCCTCAGTATTCTAGGGTGTATCCCATCCGGTCCCATTGCTTTGTCTACTTTAAGTTGAGCTAGTTTCTCACGAACACAGTCTTCTGAAAATTGTTCAAGATGTCCCTCGCTTCTGTTCCTATTTGTGGGTGTTTTCTGAGGTCCTGCTCCTGGTTCTTCATCTGTGAACACAGAACAAAAATATTTGTTAAGCAATTCCGCTTTATCCTTACCAGCTTCTACATATTCCCCCCCTGCACCCTTGAGTCTGACAATACCACTTTTGCCCTTCCTCTTCTCACTAATATATCTGAAAAATGTCTTATCCCATTGGCTATTTCCTCCTCCTTTTGAATCTTTGCCTTCTTGACTACTTTGCTAGCTTCTCTAAGTTTTTCCAAATACAAATGCCTGTCTTCCTCTCTCTGTGATCTCTTGTATTTCATGAAGGCCTCCCTCTTTTTCTTCACTTTTTCAGCTAGTTCCTTCGAAAACCATAGCGGTCTCCTTTTCTTTTTGCCTTTATTTACCATTTTAACAAAAAGGTTGGTTGCCCTTAAAATACCCCCTTTCAGTTTTGCCCACTGTTTTTCTACATCCCCCAGCTGTTTCCATCCCACTAACGACTCCCTGAGGTATTGGCCCATCTTCGCAAAGTTAGTCTTCCTAAAGTCTAAGATCCTCACCTTGGAATGGATTCTAACAGCCCTAGTCCTAATACTGAACCACACCATCTGATGATCACTGGATGCAAAATGATCTCCCACTACAACATCAGAAACACTTTCACCGTTGGTAAGCACCAAGTCCAGTATGGCCCCTTCACGTGTGGGGTCTGTTACCAATTGCCTGTATAGTTCTCCCTGTAGAGAATCCAGGATCTCCTTACTTCTAGATGATACTGCAGCAGGAATGTGCCAATCAACATCTGGCATATTGAAATCTCCTATCAGTAGCACTTCCCCTTTCCTAGCAATGCTGCGTATGTCTTCAATTAACTCTATCCACCTCTTCCTCTTGTGAGGGAGGTCTGTATATCACGCCAATGCAAATAGATTTATCTTTCCCTCTTTCTAGTTTAACCCACAATGCCTCCTCTCTCCCTTTTAAGCTCTGTAATTCCAAAGCTTTAATAGTAGTTTTTACATATAGTGCCACTCCTCCTCCCCTTCTTCCTACCCTGTCCTTTCTGAATAAAGTATAGCCAGGTATAGTTACAATCCCAATCATGGTTTTCTGTGAACCATGTTTCTGTAACTGCCACTAAATCCAAGTCAGCCACTCCCACCAAAGCTTCAACATCAGGGATCTTATTTCCCATGCTACGGGCATTTATACACACTGCTTTCCATATGTTACCCCTGTTGCCCATTTCCATAAAGGTATTTAATGTATCACCTTCCTGGGGGCTTTCACTTACCTGGGGGCTTTCTTCACCCATCCCCAACGAATCTAGTTTAACGCCCTCTTCAGTAGATTAGCCAGTCTACTACCGAAGATGCGTTGACCTTTCTTGGACAGATGGATGCCATCTCTGCTCTGCAACCCTTGGAACAGCATCCCATGGTCTAGGAAACCAAAACGCTCTCGATGACACCATCCATGCAGCCATGCATTTAGGTCTTCAAGTCTCTTCTCATAAGGCTTCTGACACAGGATCCAAATCATTTTGGTCGCCTTCCTCTGAACAGTTTCCATTCTTTTTACATCCTTTGCAAGATACGGTCTCCAAAACTGAACACAGTATTCCAAGTGAGGCCTCACCAGTGACTTATACAATGGTATTAGAACCTCTTTCTTTCTGCTGGTAATTCCTCTTCGTATGCAGCCCAACATCCTCCTGCCTTTTGCCACCGCCTTGTCGCACTGTTTTGCCACCTTGAGATCTACAGAAATAATCACACCAAGCTCTTTCTCCTGATCCATGCACACCAACCTCTTGCCCCCTATCGTGTACATTTCTCTTGGGTTTCTGCTACCCAAGGGCATGACTCTGCACTTCTTTGCATTAAATCTTAATTGCCAAGCATTTGACCATTCTTCCAGCTTTTGTAGATCTTTTCTCATGTTAAGGACTCCCTCGGGGGAGTCCACTCTGTTGCAAATTTTTGTGTCATCTGCAAAAAGACAGACCTTTCCATTCAGTCTTTCAGCAATATCACTCACAAATACATTGAACAGTGCCGGGCCCAGGACCGAACCCTGGGGCACCCCACTAATCACCTTCCTTTCCTCCAAGTGAGCTTCATTTACCATCACCTTCCGTCGTCTGTCAGTCAACCAATTTCTGATTCAGTTTACCACCTTGGGACCCATCCCCAAACTACTGAGTTTATTGATAAGCCTCCTATGAGGAACAGTATCGAAGGCTTGCTGAAATCCAGGTAGATGACATCCATCGCATGCCCCTGATCTAGTTCTCTGGTCACCCAGTCAAAGAACTCATTCAGATTTGTTTGGCAAGATCGTCCTTCGGTAAAACCATGTTGCCTTGGATCTTGCAACCTGTTGGTTTTGAGAAAGTTCACTATTCGCTCCTTCAGAAGCGCCTCCATTACTTTTCCCGCCACCGAGGTAAGGCTCATGGTCTTGTAGTTTGACACTTCTTCCCTGTCACCACTTTTGTGTAGAGGTACGACATCAGCCATTCTCCAGTCCTGAGGAACTACTCCTGTTTCCAAGGAACTGTTGAAAACATCCTTTAACAGCCCTGCAAGAAGCTCTCTGAGCTCTTTCAGTATCCTGGGATGTATCCCATCCGGTCCCATGGCCTGTCCACTTTCAGTTTTGCAAGTTGTTCTAACACATCATCTTCTGTAAATGGTGTGGTATCTACTTCATTCCCATCTTTATATTTGGGAGTCACAGTTGGTCCTTCTCCAGGATTTTCTTTAGTAAAAACAAAGCAGAAGTATTTGTTTAGCAATTCCGCTTTTTCAATACCCCTTTCCACGAGTCCATTCCCAGCACTTGAGTCCTGCGATTCCACCTCTGATCTTCTTCCTTTCCCGAATATACCTGAAGAAAGTTCTGTCGCCACACTTCACATCTTTAGCCATCTTTTCCTCAGCCTTTGATTTTGCTATCCTTATTTCTCTTTTTGTCTCTTGAGTTTGATCCTGTATTCATGTCTGTGTTCCTCTGTTTGCAAGCTTTTGAATTTTGCAAAAGCTGTGTTTTTTGCCTTTATTTGAGCAGCCCACTTCTTTGGAAAGCCAAATAGGTTTCCTTCTCCTTTTGTTTTTATTAAATTTTCTTACATATTTATCTGTTGCCCCTTTTATTGCCACCTTTAGTTTAGCCCATTGCAATTCCACTTCCCTTATCTCCTTCCACCCTGTCAACTCCTCCTTTAGGTACATGGCCATTTTATTGAAGTCCGTGTTTTTGAAGTTTAGGACTTTGAGCTTTCTATAGTTGGACTGCACCTTGGTTTTTATCTCAAACCACACCGTGTGATGATCGCTGCTGCTCACAGGTGCACCCACCCAGACATTCGACACGCTATCACTGTTGGTGAGGACTAAATCCAGCGTTGAGCTTTCCCTTGTTGGTTCCATCACCATTTGTCTAAGTAACGCATCTTGCAGAGCATCCACAATTTTTTTGCTTCTTTCCAGATTTGCAGAAGGAGTAATCCAATCCACATCGGGTAGATTAAAGTCACCCAATATGATCGATTCCCCCTTTGTAGCTATTTTGACAATGTCTATAATCAATTCGTTATCTAGCTCTTCGATTTGAGTCGGAGGTCTGTAGACTACAGCAGTATGGATGACAGTGCCATCTCCTCTTTCCAACACAACCCAGAGCGCTTCTTCTTTTCCCCATGCCCCCTGCATTTCAGTAGCTTGTCAAACGGCTGCCTAGGGTGAGAACTTACACAATCTTGACGATGCATATATTCATATGATTCTTGCAAGGTATTGTGGGTAATGTAGTTCTTTCCCTCCAAACACAGCTGAAGACAATAATTGAGTTGTGAAACCAGTGGTAAAGCCAATAAAATACTTCTTTTATTGATGGGGTTTAATTCACCCAGCACAAGTATGCTTGGTAGCAATATAAATGAGGTTACTTGCTTGCAGTGTTTAAATGGATAACATAAAGTCACAAAGCAAATCAGAAAACAACCTTCAGCTTGTCAGGCAATTAGCTAATGTTTTCTTAGCAAATAATTACCAAATAAAGGCACAAAGAAATAAAGGAACTTTGCTTGTTAGGTTAACTTCTGCTTATTTTCCACGCAGATCCAGCAGTGATTATCCCTGGCTCACACACACAATCAGGTGCAGCTTTAATTACTATCAATTGTCCAGCTGAAACCCTTTAGCTGGCTGGCTGCTACTGTGTGAACCCAAATCCTGCTTTAAGAGCTGTTTGCAGTGGAATAAAGAACAAAGTTAGGTTTCTTTGTGATGGCTGATGTGTTTGCTCACAGAAAGCTAGCAATAGCATTTAGATAGAGAACAGTCCATGTAATTAATAGTTTCATCTGCTGTATCTCCCCCTTCATCAATCAGCATAGGGTCACTATCATACATTGGCACAGACGAGTCTTTCCATAAGGCACTATCATGAGAATGCTTATTCCCTTGCTGCCATTCACTATTATAGATAGGGTCTGGATCAGTGTTCATACCTGAGCCTCTCCTGCTATCATAATTCCTCTCTGTATAGCCTGGCCAGTATGTAATCCAGTTCTGATGTCCAGCCTTCCAATCTTGATCCCTGGACACTGGATCTCCTCTCACATACCTTCTGGCATAGGTCTGAAAGTCCTTTCCACGTGCAGTCTTCTCTCTTCCAGGTAGCCACTGGTGATTCCTATCTCTGCCATTCCATTCCTCTAGCTGACTCCAGTCCAATGGACTCTGCTGGCATTTGGAATACCTCCCAGTATAGGTACTGCCTTGGAATCTCCCAGACCTTCCAATGGCCTTTCTTCTCTTCCTTCCAGAGAGTTTCCTTCTCTCTCTATCCGCTTGGCTTGGCTTCTGCTTCTCGAAATGATGTTGGTGCTTGAGCTTGAAGCTGTTGCTGTATCTTTTCCTGTAGCTATTATCTGTAGAATAAGCTCTATTCTTATTCTGTCTTAATGTGTGCCCCTCCCTAACACAGCGCAGCTGTGTTGAATCATGCCCTGCCCTTTGAGATGAGTGCTTAGGGATTACCTCATAGCTCTCTTGATTGCACACACGTTTTCTCACTTCAGCCCCTCTCATGGCTGCTGGAAACCTGGTGCATTCTGGGACTGGTAGTCTTTTATGTGAAAACTCTGTTTTCTTGCTTCTACCAGAACTGACAGGTTGCTTGTTCAGAGTCACATCATCTTTTCTATAGCTCCTACCTGAGCTATGATAAGCTTCCTTATCACAAGCTTTAATATTGCTTTTGACATACTAGGCTACTCCTCCTCCTCTTGCATTTTCTCTGTCTCTTCTGAATAGATTATAGCCAGCTATGGCTATATCCCAATTATGCGATTCATTAAACCATGTTTCTGTAATGGCCACAATGTCCAAGTCCATTCCCACCATTAGGGCTTCCAGGTCTGGAACTTTATTGGATAAGCTTCGAGCATTTGTGCTCATTGCTTTCCAGCATTTAACTGGCTTGTGTGTGTGTTTTGCATTGATTTTGTTCTGTCTACTACTTCCCACTTGTTTTTGATGTGTGGTTTAAAAGTGTGTCTGTTTCTGATGATGATCTGCTTTTGCAGGGAGTGACGTCCAGAACTTGATGTACCCCATCCGTCACCCTCTTTTTCTAGTTTAAATGCGTATCCACATACTGGCTGAATTTTTCACTTAGGATTCTTCTCCCTGCGACACAGAGATGTAGTCCATCAGCACAGTATAGTCTCTTGTTGGTCCATCTGTTTCCCCAGTCACCTATAAATCTGAATCCTTCCTCTTTGCACCAGGATTGGAGCCATGCATTAAAGCTGTTTATGCAATTTAGCCTTTCTTCCCCCTTACCAAGAACAGGTAGAACTTCTGAGAATGCTACAGTGTTAACAATGGGCTTTAGTTTCTCCGCCAGAGTTTGAAAGTCCCTTTGAACTGTAGTGGCACTGTTTCTAGCCAGGTCATTTGTACCCGAGTGGATGATAGCATCAATTTTGGCATGCTCACTTTCAGCGCTAAGTACATCAACAATTTGGTTTGTGTTCTTGCTAGATGAAGAGCCTGGGAGGCATTTGACTAACTTCCCTCCTTTGAACTGTGTTTCCAAGTTGGTGCCTCTGATGATGGAATCACCAAGTAGTAGTAGTTTTCTGTTCCTTGAGTCTTTCTTCATAATTGGTGCTTTATTAGGAGATTGGGCATTGACTATCTTATTTAAGGGCCCTTGAGCTTCCCTGGCTTGGGCATCCTCATTAATCAAAGCAGAGAAGGCACTATGCAGTGATATCTCTTGATGTACAGGGTGTTTCTGCATTACCGGACGTAGTCTACCAGAGCCCACTGTGATCCATTTGTTCCTGGGATGTTTGAGTCTCTGTGGGAGTGGCGGGGGACTTTGTTTGGTTTGTATCCTAGAAGAGCTGTGTTTCATTGCAGCTACTTCTTCCCTTAATAGAGTCAATTCATTTTGTATGGCTGCCAAATTGAGGCGTATAGGGCAAGCTCTTAGGTTCCAGATGATTCGTCTCAGAATGAAGGCACCACAATTATTGCACTGAATATAAGACATGTGTGGTCGAATTAAGAGAATAGATGTCAACGTATATGACCGCTATATAAGCAATGCAGCCCAGGGGTGGGTGGGGCGTGGCGTGGGGTAGGGTGGGCGGGAACCTAAGTGCCCTCAGCCAGCAGGCCTTATCTGAACCGAGGGCACCTTTAGATTTCTGATTGGAGGGCTACCCAAGGAATGCAAGCAGATTATTCCCAGAAGTGAATGTAAAACCAGCAGTTAACTTAGCTACACAACCAACAGGATAGGTAAGAAAATAGGTAAGAGATACCAAGCTGCAATCTTATTAAAAGATACAAAGCTCTAAGCTTATCTGTTTGTATGAGAAGCTGTGGGGCCCGGATTCAACCAGGTGTCTGCAGGATACAAAGCTATAAGCTTATCTGTTTGTATGATAAGCTGTGGAGCCCAGATTCAACCAGGTGTCTGCAGGAAGTCCACTATTCAAGAGCCCCTCTCCCTGGCAGCAAGTATGCAGACAAATTAAAACAATGGAAGCTGAATTAGCCAACTGAATTCTTAATATTTCTCTATCTGTCTTTTGTGAAAAGGCCCCTGGTGTACTTGGCACCCTTAGATTTCTGATTGGAGGGCTACCCAAGGAATGCAAGCAGATTATTCCCAGAAGTGAATGTAAAACCAGCAGTTAACTTAGCTACACAGCCAACAGGATAGGTAAACCCAAAAGCAGTTAAATATTATATATCAGCTACACAACCAACAGGATAGGTAAGAAAATAGGTAAGAGATACCAAGCTGCAAGCTTATTAAAAGATACAAAGCTGTAAGCTTATCTGTTTGAGAAGCTGTGAAGCCTAGATTCAACCAGGTGTCTGCAGGATACAAAGCTAGGTTTCCTTCTCCTCTTGTTTTTATTTACTTTTCTTACATATTTATCTGTTGCCCCTTTTATTGCCACCTTTAGTTTAGCCTATTGCAGTTCCACTTCCCTTATCTCCTTCCACCCTGTCATCTCCTCCTTTAAGTACTCGGCCATTTTATTTAAATTTATTTATTTA
This sequence comes from Ichthyophis bannanicus, assembly GCA_033557465.1. NCBI lineage: Eukaryota > Metazoa > Chordata > Amphibia > Gymnophiona > Ichthyophiidae > Ichthyophis > Ichthyophis bannanicus. The sequence continues at coordinate 483,659,766 of CM066036.1, read as the reverse complement.
TTTAGACAGTTTTATATACCACCTTATCCTTCAATCAAAGTGGTCACAACACAATTGGGGGATACATTTAACACGAGGGGATATGAGAGACATACTTACAGGTTCTCCAGGACCAAGCAGGAAGTCAGCCCTCAGATATGGGTGACGTCGGCGCCGACGGAGCCCTCGTGCGGAGCATTTCCCCAGCTTTCAAAGAAAGCCTTTGGGAATTGCAGCGCGCATGCGCGGTCCCCTTCCCACCCAAGGGTGCCATCTTGCTCAGTCTTCTTTTTTCCGCGGAGCCCAACGGACGTAGTTCGTTTTTCCCCGAGGAAAAAGTTGATTTCCCGGTTTTTTCTCTTTTTTTCTTCGGTTCGACGCCGGATCCTTTTCCCGCCTTGACCCGATACGCCGGTATCGAGTCCACTCTCTCTTTTTCGGTTTTTGTCCTTTGTGACTAACGTTCGCGCCATTTTTCTTTTTCACTGGCAGCCCGGTCTTTTGACCTCGCAGGGGCCCTTTTTCCCCCGATGGCTACCAGCGGGTTTAAAAAGTGTGATCGGTGTAAGAAACTTATGTCTCTTACCGACACACATGACTGCTGCCTCCGCTGCCTCGGACCCGATCATGACCCGATGATCTGTGGTCCGTGTGGCAAAATGTCCTTGAAGGCGTTGAGGAGTCGGCAGCACAAGAAGGATAGGATCTTCTCTGACTCCGTGTCCGGACGGGCCCGGACCTCGCCAGAGGCCTCGACGTTTCGGGACTCCGGCCCCGATCAGCGTCGGGGTTCCTCTGAGTGGGGGTCTTCTTCGCGGGAACATAGCAGGAAGAAGAAACCCGCGAGGGCGGCATCGATGGACGCTCCTGGTTCCTCGAGGGCCAGGTCGCATAGCCCCGATAGCCGTCCCGGGTCTTCGGGGTCAGAGAGGCCTGCCAAACATCCTCATATCGAGATGGAGTCTCCTGGACATGTAAGTGCTGTAGTCCTCGTGGACTCTCCTCCAGGGGAGCCGACGTCGGGCCCGACGCCGTCGGGGCCCGAGTCGGGGGCTGCTGGGTCTCCTGAGCTCGGACTCAGGTTGATGGCCTTGGAGATCAGCATCGCTGCCTTCATGGAACAGCAGTGGGCATTGATCGCCGGTCTCACCGGTGCATCTGCCCCGACCACCGGGACCTCGACGTCCAAGTCGACCCCGGAGGCCGAGCCGATCCTCGAGTCCATGCGGGCTCGAGTCGATCCTCGGCCACGGTCTCCCTCGGCCTCCCGTTCGGGACCGAGGTCGTCGATGCCGGTACCCTCGGCGTCGGGGCGGATGGCATCTGTGCCCACCCGACCGGAGCCGCTCGATTCCTCCTCCAAGGAGTCGGGCTGGGAGACGGAGGACAAAGAGTCACCCGACACTTATCGGACTCGGTGTGTCCCATCGGACTCGCCGGAGTCCGAACCTCGGAGAAGATCCCCACCGGAGGATACCCGGTTCTCGAACTTCATGCGGGATATGGCCAAGGCCATGGCCTTCCCCGCGGATCCCGAGGAGGAGCCTCGAGCTGAGGAGCTCGAGGCCCTCCAGTATGACTCTCCCCCAAAGGAGGCCTTTACTGTACCGGTTCCTCCGATGCTGGAGCAGCTGCTCTTCCGCATGTGGGAGACCCCGGCCTCGACGCTGGTGTTAAGCAAGCGAGTCAATTCCATCTATCGAGTCCGCAAGAGCCCCGGGTTCCAAAAGGCACAATTACCGCACCACTCCATGGTTGTGGAATCGGCCATGCATCGACTGAAAAGTCAGAAGATGCACTCCTCGGTGCCTCCCGGCCGGGAGGCCCGGAACCTGGATGCCCTCGGTAAGAAGTGCTTCCAGGGCTCTATGCTTGCTTGCCGTGTCCAGATGTACCAGCTCGACATGGGCATGTATCTCCGAGACCTGGCAAAGGAGATTGCCGGGTTCTCTGCTGGTCTCTCCGAGGAACCTTTGCAGAGGTTCCAGGCCTTGTCCACTGGTATTCGAAAGTGCTCGAAGTTTATCTCTCGAGCAGCCTAAGATGGCTTCGAGGCTTCGGCCCGAGTAACCGGGGCCGGCATCGGTGCCCGCCGACAGGCTTGGCTACAGTCATCCGACCTCGAGCCATGGGTGCAGGACAAGTTGGTCGATGTCCCCTGCCGAGGTGAAAACCTCTTTGGCAAGCCCATGGCTGAAAAGGCTGCAGAACTCGAGACCGAGACTCTTACCTGGACTAGGCTGTCCAGGAAAACCTCTGCCCCTTCTCAGAAGAAGAAGGGCTCGGGAAAAAAGACCTTTTACCCGAGGAAGTCATCTGCCTATAAACAATACCCTCATTATCAGGCCTCTGCAGCTCCCCAACAGGGTCAGCAGGCCAAGGGGCAGGGTCATGGGCCCCGTAGGCAGAAGGCCCCCAAGCCACCTACACCGGCCCCTGCTCAGCAGGGTGGGGGTTTTTGACTCAGCCAGCATGGCCTCTTCTCCTCAGCTGCCTCACATCAGCACAGGAGGCCAGCTGTGGCCCACTTTGCCCACAGGTGGTCAGCCGTCACCTCAGATACCTGGGTGCTCCATATAGTCCAGAAGGGCTATCTTCTCCATTTTCACCAGGTACCTCCCTCCTATTTTCCAGGGGAGCCTCCAAGACTCCCTCTGCACAGGGACCTACTCCTTCAGGAGTTAGCAAGTCTACTAAAGTAACAGGCTGTGGAACCGGTGCCCCACCACCTGAGAGGTCACGGCTTTTATTCCAGGTACTTTCTGGTACCAAAAAGAACAGGAGGCCTCAGACCCATCCTAGACTTGCGCAACCTCAACAAGTTCCTGGAGAGGGAAAAGTTCAAGATGCTTACCCTTGGAATCCTGCTGCCCTACCTCCAGCAGGGAGATTGGCTATGCTCCTTAGATCTCAAGGATGCTTATACTCACATCCTTATTCATCCAGACCACAGACAATATCTCAGATTTGTTGTGGGAGGGAACCACTATCAGTACAGAGTACTACCCTTTGGCCTGACCTCCGCTCCCAGGGTGTTCACCAAGTGCCTGGCAGTGGTGGCGGCCTACCTGAGGCTTCAAGGTCTTTTTGTGTTTCCATACCTGGACGACTGGCTCATAAGGGGCCAGTCTTCCCAGGAGCCAGTCAAGCCACCCTTCGCACTGTGGCTCTGCTTCAGCACTTGGGGTTTGTCATAAACTTTGCAAAGTCCACTTTGCTCCCGTCCCAGAACTTGGAATTCATAGGAGCAAGGCTAGACACTCTTCAGGCGAGGGCTTTTCTGCCAGAGGACAGGGCCCTCTGGTTGATGGATCTAGCCAGGCAGTTTCACAGCAATTCCCTGGTCTCCGCCAGGCAATTCCTGAGACTTCTCGGCCATATGGCTTCCACGGTTCATGTAACCCCCAATGCCCGCCTACACATGCGGCATGCTCAGTGGAGCCTTTGAACTCAGTGGCATCAGGCCACGGGGAGCCTTGCAGACTCGGTGAGAGTTTCCACCCTGCTCGTCTCCTCTCTACAGTGGTGGCTTCATCTTCCGAATCTGGTACTCGGGGTGGATTTTCAAACCCCCCCCTGCATTCTCAAGTGCTGACAACAGATGCGTCTCTTCTCGGTTGGGGAGCACATTGCCAAGGGGCATGTACTCAGGGTCTCTGGACTTCTTGGGAGGCTGCTCAGCAGATAAACTTCCTGGAGCTATGGGCGATACGCCTAGCTCTGAGAGCCTTCTCCCACCTCACGTCTCACCAGTCTGTACTGGTCCAGACGGACAATCAAGTTGCCATGTTCTTTGTGAACAAACAAGGAGGCACAGGATCCTTCCTTCTCTGTCAGGAAGCACAACGTCTGTGCTCTTGGGCTGTCAATCACGGAATCCTCCTCAGAGCTGTCTACCTCCCCGGTCAAGAAAATTACCTGGTGGACAGACTGAGCAGGATACTGCAACCACACGAATGGAGATGGAATCCATTAGTGGTTCAGCAGATCTTTCTCAGGTGGGGACTCCCCACCATGGATCTCTTCGCCAGCCCTCTGAACCGGCAACTCCCGAGGTTCTGTTCCAGACAACCGCATCCTCTCAGAGTAGCACCGGATGCCTTTCTGATACCGTGGTCCCAAGGCCTACTGTATGCGTTTCCTCCCACGCCACTAGTGTCTCGAACACTGTTCAAGGTCCTCAAGGACTGGGCCTCAATGATTCTGATAGCCCCCAGGTGGCCGAGGCAGCCGTGGTTCCCACTCCTGTTGCAACTGGCGGTGGACACTCCCCTGCCTCTGGGAATTCAACACAATCTCCTGTCTCAGGACCAGGGGTCTCTCTTCCACCCCAACCTCCAGTCCCTTCATCTGATGGCCTGGCTGCTGAAAAGGTAGTCCTGGCTCCCCTACTCCTGTCTAGAGAGGTGGAAGACGTAGTCTTAGCCTCTAGGCGGCAATCCACCAGGAAATCCTACGCTCTTAAGTGGCGTAGATTCTCCACCTGGTGTGCTCAGCACAGCGAGAATCCCTTCTCTTGCTTGTTGGTGGTAGTATTGCAATATTTGCTTTACCTCTCCAATCTAGGCCTTAAGTCCAACTCTGTCAGGGTTCACCTCAGTGCTCTCTCAGCGCACCACTCGCTGATGGACGGGAGGCCTCTTTCCAACCACCCTTTGGTGGCTCGTTTTCTCAGAGGCCTCCTCCTACTTAAGCCTCCTTTACGTCCACCAGCCACTGAGTGGGATCTGAATGTGGTCTTACAGCGGCTTACTTGTCCGCCATTTGAACCTATGGCTACCTGCCCTCTCCGTTTTCTCTCCTGGAAAACCTTGTTTCTGGTAGCTCTTACCTCTGCTAGGCGAGTGAGTGAACTTCAGGCACTAGTGTCTGATCCCCCTTACACTAGGTTCTACAGGAATAGGGTAATCTTACGGACTCACCCGAAGTTTCTTGCTAAGGTTGTCTCCCCTTTTCACCTCAATCAGGAGGTGGTTCTTCCGACCTTCTTTCCCAGGCCGCATGCCAACCGGGCTGAGATGGTCCTGCATACCCTGGACTGTAGGAGGGCGTTGTCCTTCTACCTTGACCGTACGCGGGAGCATCGGAGGGCTGTTCAGCTCTTCGTTTCTTTTGACCCCAATAAGTTGGGGCTACCTGTCTCCAAGCGTACTTTGTCCATATGGGTCGCTGACTGTATCGCCTGGGCTTATGGGGCAGCCGGCCTCTTGTTGGAGGGTCGAGTCACGGCTCATCGTGTCAGGGCGAAGGCTGCGTCAGTGGCTCATCTCCGCTCTGTTCCGTTGGCAGACATCTGCCGGGCCGCTACTTGGTCTTCAAGCCAGACTTTTGCGGCCCATTACTGCCTTGAGAGGGAGTCCTGCAGGGACAGTGCTTTCGGACAGGCAGTACTCCATAATCTCTTTGGGGTTTAGGCAACTCCTAACCTCCGGCCCTGGCTACCGGTCAGGGGCATTCTCAAAGAAGATTCCTTACGTACTGACGATCTAGAGGGAGCTCATTTTTTCGGCTTGAGGTCTCAGGTAGCCTTAATCTGGGGAGTCCCATATTTGAGGACTGACTTCCTGCTTGGTCCTAGAGAAAGAGTAGTTACTCACCTGTAACAGGTGTTCTCCAGGAGCAGCAGGAATCAGTCCTCACAACCCTCCCTCCTCCCCTTGGAGTTGCAGTCATATGTTTAATTTTGCTAATTTTTTTGCTGTCTTTTAGCTATGTCATCAGACTGAGCAAGATGGCACCCTTGGGCAGGAAGGGGACCGCGCATGCGCGCTGCAATTCCCAAAGGCTTTCTTTGAAAGCTGGGGAAATGCTCCGCACGAGGGCTCCGTCGGCGCCGACGTCACCCATATGTGAGGACTGATTGCTGCTGCTCCTGGAGAACACCTGTTACAGGTGAGTAACTACTCTAAACATGGACAATGGAGGGTTAAGTGGCTTGCCCAAGACCACAAGAAGCACATGTGGGACTAGAAACCCCAGTCCTTCCGTCCCAAAGTTGCTGTCCTCTAGTGAGATTTGAATCCCCGACCTTCTGGCCTGAGGTAACTTGCCCCAACCACTAGGCCACTCCTCCCTCAATTTTATTGAAGTAAGTGTTTTTGAAGTTTAGGACTTTGAGCTTGCTATGATTGGTCTGTACCATGGCTTTTATTTCAAACCACACTGTGTGATGATCGCTGTTGCTCACAGTGGCACTCACGCAGACATTCGACACGCTATCACCGTTGGTGAGCACTACATCCAGCGTTGAGCTTTCCCTGGTTGGTTCCATCACCATTTGTCTAAGTAATGCATCTTGGAGAGCATCCACAATTTTTTTGCTTCTTTCCAGATGTGCAGAAGGAGTAATCCAATACACATCAGGTAGATTAAAATCACCCAATATGATCGCTTCCCCTTTTGTTGCTATCTTGGCAATATCTATAATCAATTCGTTATCTCTCACTTCAATTTGAGTTGGAGGTCTGTAGACTACAGCAATATGGATGACAGTGCCATCTCCTCTTTCCAACGCAATCCAGAGCACTTCTTCTTTTCCCCATGTCCCCTTCATTTCAGTAGCTTTAATATTGCTTTTGACATACAAGGCTATTCCTCCTCCTTTTCCATTTTCTCTGTCTCTTCTGAATAGATTATAGCCAGCTATGGCTATATCCCAATCGTGATTCATTAAACCATGTTTCTGTAATGGCCACAATGTCCAGATCCACCATTAGGGCTTCCAGGTCCAGAATTTTGTTGGCTAAGCTTCGAGCATTTGTGCTCATTGCTTTCCAGCATTTACCTGGCTTGTGTGTATTTTGCACTGATTTTGTTCTGCCCACTTCTTCCCACTTGTTTTTGATGTGTGGTTTAAAAGTGTGGCTGTTTCTGATGATGATCTGCTTTTGCAGGGGGTGGCATGCAGATCTTTTCCCTGCGACAGAGAGATGTAGTCCATCAGCACAGTATAGTCTCTTGTTGGTCCATCTGTCGCAGGGAAAAGAATCCTAAGTGAAAAATTCAGGCAGTATGTGGATATGCAGTCGCCAATAAATCTGAATCCTTCTTGTTTGCACCAGGTCTGGAGCCATGTATTAAAGCTGTTAATGCAATGCAGCCTTTTTGCCCCCTTACCAAGAACAGGTAGAACTTCTGAGAATGCAACAGTGTTAACAATGGACTTGAGTTTCTCTCCCAGAGATTGGAAGTCCTTTTGAGCTGTAGAAGCACTGTTTCTAGTCAGGTCATTTGTGCCCAAATGGATAACAACACATCAAGTTTGGAGTGTTCACTTTTTGCTCTAAGTATTTCAACAACTTGGTTTGTATTCCTGCTGGCTGAAGAGCCTGGTAGGCACATGACTATCTTCTCTCCTTTGAACTGTGTTCCCAAGTTGGAGCCTCTGATGATGGAATCTCCAAGTAGTAGTAGTTTTCTGTTTGGTGAGGTTTTCTTCATATTTGGTGCTTTAGCAGGATATTGGGCATTGTCTGACTCATTTAAGGGCCCTTCAATTTCTTTGGATTGGGCATCCTCATTAGCCAAGGAAGAGAAGGCATTGTGCAGGGATATATCTTGATGTATAGGATGTCTCTGCTTTACAGGTCGCAGTCTACCAGAACCCACTGTGATCCATTTGTTCCTGGGGTGTTTGATTCTTTGTGGGAGCGATGGTGGACTTTGTTCAGTTTGTATCCTAGAAGAGGTGTGCTTCATTGCAACCAGTTCCTCCCTCAGTAGAGACACTTCTTTATGCATGGCAGCTAGGTCTTTCCTTAGTAGAGTCAGTTCATGCATTGCAGCTGGTCTATCTGTATCTAAACAGACGCTCTCCAGATGGATAGCGGACTGCATTTCATTCGCATATGACAAAGTGGGACTCTCCCTTGAAAGACATGTCACCACTCACAATGTTCTAGCCACGGCAACCTTGATGACAAACCTATACTTGGTAACCATTGACGAAATTTGCAAGGCAGCAACTTGGTCTTCCATCCATACCTTCACTGCCCATTATAGTCTGGACAAGGACTCCCACTGGGATGCCATGTTTGGTCAAGCTGTACTCCAGCACCTCTTTCAGACTTAGAAGCAACTCCTATCCTCCATCCCGGACTTTGACTATACCAGAAATCCATGAGGAATCCATGACCTCTTCGAGACTGCTCCAAGGTAAACCTCCACTGGTTCTGAGTTCCCTTCATCTGGGAGCTAGGGAGTCCCATATGTGAAGATTACATTCCTGCTTGTTCCTGGAGATAGCATTGTTACTCACCTGTAACAGGTGATCTCTGGGAACAGCAGGAATTTAGTCTTCACAACCCGCCCTCCTCCCCTAGAAGTTATAGGGTTTCATTTACTCTATTTTCTCAGGTACAAATTCAACTGAAGAGAGGGAGTTGGGAAGGCAGTCGCGTATGCACAGTGGAGTGCTTCCAAAGGCTTTCCAATTGGACGCTGGGGAGCATTCCCACGCAGGCTCAGTCCGTACTGACATCACCCATATGTGAAGACTAAATTCCTGGTGTTCCTCGAGATCACCTTTTACAGGTGAGTAACTACGCTTTCTCTGTCGAGTCAAGCCTGGAAGTCCCTCCAGCTTTAAGTGTTGCCACACCTCCTCCAGCGTTCACATCCTTTTATGATTTTCTTCTATTGTAAAGTCACAAGACATTAGAAGATATAGACAACAGTCTAATTGAAAAAATTATCTTCCACATATCACTGCTTCTGCCTAGTAGTAGTATTGATAAGGAAGGAAAAAAGACCTTAGGCACATGACAAGGCTATAAATCAAGCCATTGGAGATGTCAACATCATCGGTCCAAAATTCTTCCTCCAACCTCTATTTTAATTGCATTTGCATAGTCTCAAAAGCATATTTTTGTAGAATTTTACAAGTATTTTTTTAAAATTCAAAAATTCAACAGCCAATACTTTATCTTTCTCAAGTGGTCATTTCACTGTAGTATCTTTCATCTATTCTGACAGTATTTCACATAGGCTGCATCAGGGAAATAATATTAACAAGGCCTCTATGCCACCCTCTCAATTTGCTTGGGTGCTCAAGCTGCTTCCTATTGTCCACAGAGAACACCGGATACGGTTTAACTTAGCTTTCATTTCTTTGGTAATAATGCTTATCACAATAATTATGAATCGTTGGGATGTATGAGGCTAAACTTAAAGTCTGTATCCTTGCTGATTGATATTATCGCTTTTTACAGGGTGCTGATGGGGTGGAGTATTTACTAATCCCAGTAGACTTTGGAACATTGGCTGGTTTCTTCGACATGGAGGACAAAGAAGTGTGAAATAACTGCCATTTCATCACAAGAACAAATCAGTAGTACTTGTATCTGAAAGCATTGCTACCTCTATGAGCTCGTCAACAAGCTAGAGCCAAATGAAATTACATGAGAAGCGGTGCACATAGCTGGATGTGAATAATTAATTTCTGTATGCACTGTAATGCTAAAACCTCTGAGTTTGAAATGTGGCCTGGGTCTAATATTTGACTTTGGGATGGTATTTTGGTCCCTTTTAGGGGGTTTAGTTTTATTTTTTAATTTATGTTTTTTATATTCTGGATTATTTTGACCTCTGAGGTCAGGCGCACACTTTATAAAAAGCAGTAAAAGCAAAATAAATGCTGTAGTATTCTCTGTACTGCATAAGCATGGATTTTAAATTCATAAACCTGTATTCAAAAGATCATTAACCAAGTTAGCCCTCCTATAAGAAAAAGTGACAGCAGAACACAGTTGTTAGAGATGCAGGCATCCTTTTGTGATGGCTGGGAAGACTATTTCCTGCTATGAAGCTTTTGTGAACTTAAGTATACAAAGCTTTCAGGTTACATGACTGAATTAAGAATAGGCAGGTTGCCACTTCACTGCTGAGAAATACTTGAAGATGTCAAGTTAAAAATCTTATAAAAGGTGAAACCACTCATTTTCAACAGGATTGAGTCTTGCTTTTACTAAACTAAAAAAGTGACCATTTTCCCTCAACTGCTTGCAAATAGGATTTCACTAGAGACAAGATTTTAAAAATAGCACACTAGTGTTCACGTCAGATGGTAAGTAAACAGAACAGTTGATTGGGTGAGGAACTTGTTAAGTGATTTGATAAAATGTGGTCTTTAGCAAACTATTCTGATAGAAGGTAGTGGTGACCAGGGGGTTACAGAGCTACGGCCAGGTATTTGTTTCTTTCATTATCTTTTTGTGACAGTAGAGGAACATTAGGGAAAAGGGTCTGTTAAAGACCTAAATGGGTAAAATTAATGAAAGAGGTCTTGAAAAAACTGAAGAATGTGAGGGTTTAGAAACTGCTTCACTGCAAAACAAGAGTAACTGCTTGATTTATAGAAATGTATTGGGAGAAAAGGACCACTTACCCAACCATTTGTTAGTGATTTGTACTGACCCTTGTTTGTGTTGCTATGTGGTGGTCTTCTTGCTGCTGCCATTGATCTTTTGAGTGTCTGTTTTATGTATTCCTAAATTCTCCAGGACCAAGCAGGAAGTCAGTCCTCACATATGGGTGACGTCGGCGCCGACGGAGCCCTCGCGGAGCAATTTTCCCCAGCTTTCAAAGAAAGCCTTTGGGAATTGCAGCGCGCATGCGCGGTCCTCTTCCCGCCCAAGGGTGCCATCTTGCTCAGTCTTCTTTTTTCCGCGGAGCCCTACAGACGTTGCCTGTGATTCCCCGCAGAAAAGTTGATTTTCTCTGTTTTTTCTTCGGTTCGACGCCGGTTCTTTTCCCGCCCGGACTCGCGACGCCGGTTGCGAGTCCGTCCTTTATTTTTCGTTTTTTTTGTCCTTCGTGACAGATTTCGCGCTTTTTTCCTGGCTGCCCGGTCATTCGACCTCGCAGGGGCCCTTTTTCCCCCGATGGCGGCCAGTGGTTTCAAAAAGTGTGACCTCTGTAAGAAACTTATGTCTCTTACAGACACTCATGACTTCTGCCTCCGCTGCCTCGGCCCAGATCATGACCCCATGATCTGCGGGCCATGCGGCAAAATGTCCTCAAAAGCATTGAGGAGTCGGCAGCACCAGCGGGAACGTATCTTCTCTGACTCCGGCCAGGCTCGGACCTCGTCAGAGGCTTCGACGTCTCGGGACTCTGGTCCTGAGCATCATCGGAGTTCCTCTGAAAGGGGGTCTCCTACCCGGGAGCATCATCGGAAGAAGAAAACCCGCGAGGGCGGGATCGGTGGACGCTCCTGGTTCCTCGAGGGCCAGGTCGCATAGCCCCGATTCCCGTCCCGGGTCCTTGGAGTCGGAGAGGCCGTCGAAACATCCTCGACTCGAGGTGGACTTGCCCGCTCACGTAAGTACGGTTGTCCTCGTGGACTCGCCTCCGAAGGCCCCGACACCGTCGGGGCCCGAGTCGGGGGCTGCTGGGTCTCCTGAGCTCGAACTCAGGTTGACGGCCTTGGAGTGCAGTTTGCCTTCTTGGACCAGCAGCGGGCATTGATCGCTGGCCTCGCTGGTGCTTCTGCCCCGACCGCCGGGATGTCGACCTCCAAATCGACCCCGGAGACCGAGCCGATGCTCAAGTCCATGAGGGCTCGAGTTGATCCTCGGTCGAGGTCTCCTTCGGCCTCCCGTTCGGGACCGAGGTCGTCGACGCCGACTCCCTCGGCGTCAGGGCGGATGGCTTCAGTGCCCGCCCGGCCGGAGCCGATCGACTCCTCCTCCGAGGAGTCGGCCTGGGAATCTGAGGACGAAGAGTCACCTGGTTCCTTTCGGACTCGGTGTGTCCCCTCGGACTCCCCCGAGTCCGAACCTCGGAGACGGTCCCCCCCGGAGGATACCCGGTTCTCGGACTTCGTGAGGGATATGGCCAAAGCCTTGGCCTTCCCTGCGGATCCCGAGGAGGAGCCTCGAGTCGAAGAACTCGATGCCCTTCAATATGACTCTCCCCCGAAGGAGGCCTTTATTGTACCGGTTCCTCCCATGCTGGAACGGCTTCTCTTCCACATGTGGGAGAGCCCGGCGTCGTCGCCGGTGTTAAGCAAGCAGGTCGATTCCATTTATCGAGTCCGCAAGAGCCCCAGGTTCCAAAAGGCACAACTACCGCACCATTCCATGGTGGTGGAATCGGCCATGCATAGACTGAAGAGTCAAAAAATGCACTCCTCGGTGCCCCCTGGTAGGGAAGCCCGAAGCCTGGATGCCCTCGGTAGGAAGTGCTTCCAGGGCTCTATGCTTGCTTGTCGAGTCCAGACATACCAGCTCTACATGGGCATGTATCTCCGAGACCTGGCTAAGGAAATAGCCGGGTTCTCTGCTGGTCTTTCCGACGAACCTTTGCAGAGGTTCCAATCCTTGTCTACTGGTATTCGGGAGTGCTCCAAGTTTATCTCTCGAGCAGCCTATGATGGTTTTGAGGCTTCGGCTCGAGTAGCAGCGGCCGGCATCGGTGGACGCCGCCAGGCTTGGCTTCAGACGTCCGACCTCGAGCCCTGGGTACAGGACAAGTTGGTCGATGTCCCCTGCCGAGGTGATAACCTCTTTGGCAAGCCCATGGATGAGAAGGCTGCACAAATCGAGACGGAGACTCTCACCAGGACTCGTCTCTCGAGGAAGACCTCTGCCCCTTCTCAAAGAAGAAGGCCTCGGGGAAAAAAGCCCTTTTACCCGAGGAAAGGTGCTGCCTATAAATACTACCCTCAGTATCAGGCCTCACCAGCTCCCCCGCAGGGAAAGCAGGCCAAGGGACGGGGTAATGGGTCCCGTAGGCAGCAAGCCCCCAAGCCTGCACCACCGGCCCCTGCTCAGCAGGGTGGGGGTTTTTGACTTTCTCAGCATAGCCTCTCCCCCTCAGCTGGTTTCTCTCAGCACAGGAGGTCGGCTGGTCCACTTTGCCCACAGGTGGTCCGCCATCACCACAGATACCTGGGTGCTTCAGATAGTTCAAAAGGGCTATCTTCTTCATTTTCAACAGGTACCTCCCTCCTACTTTCCAGGGGAGCCTTCCAGACTCCCTCTGCACAGGGACTTACTCCTTCAGGAGTTAGCAAGTCTTCTTCAGGAACAAGCCGTGGAACCGGTGCCCCACCACCTGACGGGTCAAGGGTTTTATTCCAGATACTTCCTGATTCCGAAAAGGACAGGAGACCTCAGACCCATCCTAGACTTGCAAAACCTCAACAAGTTCCTTGCAAAGGAAAAGTTCAAAATGCTTACCCTTGGAATCCTGCTGCCCTACCTCCAGCAGGGAGACTGGCTATGCTCCTTAGATCTAAAGGATGCGTATACTCATATCCTTATTCATCCAGACCACAGACAATACCTCAGGTTTGTTGTGGGCGGACACCATTACCAGTACAGAGTACTGCCTTTCGGCCTATCCTCCGCCCCCAGAGTGTTCACCAAATTCCTAGCAGTGGTGGCGGCCTATCTGAGACTTCAAGGTCTCTTTGTGTTCCCATACCTGGACGACTGGCTGATCAGGGCCCAGTCTGCCCAAGAAGCCACTCAGGCTACTCATCGCACTGTGGCTCTGCTCCAGCACTTGGATTTTGTCATAAACTTCGCAAAGTCCACTTTGCTCCCCTCTCAAGATCTCGAATTCATCGGCGCCAGGTTGGACACTCTTCAGGCGCGGGCCTTCCTGCCTCTGGACAGGGCCCAAAGGCTCATGGATCTCGCCAGCCGCTTTCACAGCAATTCCCTGGTTTCGGCCAGGCAATTTCTGAGACTGCTCGGCCATATGGCTTCCACGGTCCATGTAGCCCCCAATGCCCGCCTGAACATGCGACCTGCCCAATGGTGCCTTCGCAAACAATGGCATCAAGCCACTGGGAGCCTAGCGGACTCCGTACAGATCTCCGACCAGCTGGTCTCCTCTCTGCGATGGTGGCTTCATCTACCAAACCTAGTGCTGGGGGTGACTTTTCAGCCCCCGACACATTCTCGGGTCCTGACGACCGATGCTTCTCTCCAGGGTTGGGGAGCACATTGCCAAGGGACTTGTACTCAGGGTCTCTGGACTCCTTGGGAGTCCGCTCAGCAGATCAACTTCCTGGAGCTCAGAGCCATCCGCCTAGCGCTCAAAGCCTTCTCTCACCTGATTTCTCACCAGTCGATACTTGTCCAAACAGACAATCAGGTTGCCATGTTCTACGTGAACAAACAAGGCGGAACCGGCTCCTTCCTTCTCTGTCAGGAAGCACAGAAGCTCTGCTCTTGGGCCGTCCATCGCAACATCGTCCTCAAAGCTGTCTATCTCCCAGGTCAAGAAAACTACCTGGCAGACAAACTGAGCAGGATCCTCCAACCGCACGAGTGGAGATTGGATCCGCTCGTGGTTCAGCGGATCTTTCTCCGGTGGGGCCTCCCCACCATGGATCTGTTCGCCAGTCCTCTGAACCGGCAGCTTCCCAGATTCTGCTCTCGACAGCCGCATCCTCTCTGGGTAGCGGCGGATGCTTTTCTGATTCCATGGTCCACGGGCCTCTTGTATGCCTTTCCACCCATGCCTCTGGTGTCTCGGACGCTCTTCAAAGTTCTCAGAGACAAGGCGTCGGTGATCCTGGTGGCTCCCCGGTGGCCGAGACAACCTTGGTTCCCGCTTCTGCTGCAGCTGGCGGTGGACACCCCTCTTCCTCTGGGGTTTCAGCCCGACCTCCTCTCGCAGGATCAGGGGACGCTCCTGCACCCCAACCTTCGGTCCCTTCATCTGATGGCCTGGCTGCTGAAAGGGTAGTCCTTGCTCCTCTCCAGCTACCTCCAGATGTGGAAGAGGTCGTCTTGGCCTCCAGGAGGCCTTCCACCCGGAAGTCCTACGCTCTTAAGTGGCGTCGGTTCTCCGTCTGGTGTACTCAGCAGTCGCAAGACCCCTTCTCCTGTTCAGCATCAGTGGTCTTGCAGTACTTGCTTTCCCTTTCCGATCTTGGACTTAAGTCCAACTCGGTCAAGGTCCACCTCAGTGCTATTTCTGCGCACCACCTACCGGTGGATGGTAGACCTCTTTCCAGCCACCCTCTGGTTGCTCGTTTTCTCCGAGGCCTCCTACTCCTTAAACCACCTTTGCGCCCGCCAGCCCCGAACTGGGATCTCAATGTGGTTTTACAGCGGCGTACCTGTCCGCCTTTTGAGCCTATGGCTACTTGTCCTCTTCGTTTTCTTTCCTGGAAAACCTTGTTCTTGGTGGCCCTCACTTCTGCTAGACGCATTAGTGAGCTGCAGGCCCTGGTATCTGATCCTCCTTACACTAGGTTCTACAAGAACCGGGTAGTCCTGCGGACTCACCCTAAGATTCTTCCTAAAGTGGTTTCCCCTTTTCACATCAACCAGGAGGTGGTACTTCCGACCTACTTTCCCAGGCCACACTCCAGCCGAGCTGAAATGGTCCTGCATGCCCTGGACTGTAGAAGGGCGCTGAACTTCTACCTTGACCATACGCGGGAGCACCGAAGGGCTGTTCAGCTCTTCGTGTCTTATGACCCCAACAAATTGGGGCTCCCTGTCTCCAAGCGTACTCTGTCCATCTGGATTGTGGACTGCATCGCTTGGGCTTACGAGGCTGCGGGCCTCGTGCTGGAAGGTAGAGTCACCGCTCATCGTGTTCGGGCGAAGGCTACGTCAGTGGCTTACCTCCGCTCTGTTCCGTTGGCAGACATCTGCCGGGCCGCTACTTGGTCTTCAAGCCAGACTTTTGCGGCCCATTACTGCCTGGAGAGGGAGTCCCGCAGGGACAGTGCTTTCGGACAGGCAGTCCTCCGTAACCTCTTCGAGGTATAGGCAACTCCTACCCTCCATCCCGGATGTTGGGCTACCGGTTGGAGATGTATTCAGAGAAGATTCCTTCCTTCTGTGCTGCTGAGCTAGAGGGAGCTCATTTTTGTACTTAGGGTCTCCGGTAGCCTTAAGCTTGGGAGTCCCATATGTGAGGACTGACTTCCTGCTTGGTCCTGGAGAAAGCGTAGTTACCTGTAACAGGTGTTCTCCAGGAGCAGCAGGAATCAGTCCTCACAACCCTCCCTCCTCCCCTTGGAGTTGCAGTTTTATGCTTTCGTTTTTGCTAATTTTTGCTGTCTTTTAGCTATGTCATCTGACTGAGCAAGATGGCACCCTTGGGCGGGAAGAGGACCGCGCATGCGCGCTGCAATTCCCAAAGGCTTTCTTTGAAAGCTGGGGAAAATTGCTCCGCGAGGGCTCCGTCGGCACCGACGTCACCCATATGTGAGGACTGATTCCTGCTGCTCCTGGAGAACACCTGTTACAGGTGAGTAACTACGCTTTCTCCAGGACCAAGCAGGAAGTCAGTCCTCACTTATGGGTGACATCGACGTCGATGGAGCCCCCGTGCGGAGCATTTCCCCAGCTTTCAAAGAAAGCCTTTGGGAATACTGCACACATGTGCGGTCCCCTTCCCGCCTAAAGGTGCCATCTTGCTCAGTCTTTCTTTTTCCGTGGAGCCCATCGGACGTCTGTCCGTGTCACCCAGAAAAGTTGACATTTTTTCTTGCGATTACTTCGCCCTTTTCTCCGGTTCGACGCCAGTTCCCCTTCCCGCCGGGTTCAATACACTGGTATCGAGCCCGTCTTCTATTTTTTCGGTTTTTGCCCTTCGTGGCTGGCGTTCGCACCCTTTTTTGCCTTTTCCCTGGAAAGCCGGTCCTTTGACCTTGCGGGGGCCCTTTTTTCCCCGATGGCATCCAGTGGTTTCAAAAAGTGTGATCGGTGCAAGAAACTGATGTCTCTCACCGACACACATGACTGCTGCCTTCGGTGCCTATGCCCAGATCATGATCCTATGATCTGTGGCCCGTGTGGCAAGATGTCCACCAAGGCACTCCGAAGCCGTCAGCATCAGAAAGAGAGGATTTTCTCGGACTCTGCCTCCGGCCAGGCCCGGACCTCGTCTGAGGCCTCGACGTCTCGGGAGTCTGATCCCGAGCATCGCCGGGGCTCCTCGGACAGGGGGTCCCCCAATCAGGAATGTAAGAGGAAGAAACGGCTCATGAGGGCGGCGTCGGAAGAGGTCCCTGGTTCCTCGAGAGCCAGGTCTAAGACCTCCGACCGCCACCCCGAGCCCTTGGAGCAGGAGAAGCCATCCAAAATGCCTCGCGTAGAGCCGGAACCCGTCGGACACGTAAGTCCTGTGTCCTCATGGACTCTCCTCCGAGGGAGCCGACATCGGGCCCAGCGCCGCCGGGGCCCGAGTCGGTGGCTGCTGAGTCTCCTGAGCTTGAACTCAGGCTGACAGCCTTGGAGTTCATATTCTCTGCCCTCATGGATCAACAGCGGGTACTGATGGCCAGCCTCGCTGGTGCATCTGCCCTGACCACCGTGACATCGACGTCGAAGTCGACCCCGGAGACCGAGCCGATACTCGAGACCATGAAGGCTCGAAGTCGTCCTCGGTCACGGTCACCCGCGACCTCCCGCTTGGAACCGAGGGCGTCGGGGCGGGTGCCACTGAGACCCACGTGGTTGGAGCCCCCCAACTCCTCTTCGGATGAGTCCGCGTGGGAGACGGAGGACGAGGAGTCCCCCGATACATTTCAGACTCGGTGCGTCCCTTCGGACTCACCGCAGTCCATGCCCCAGAGTAGGTCCCCACCGGAGGACACCAGGTTCTTGGAGTTCGTCAGGGACATGGCCAAGGTGTTGGCGATTCCCGCGGACTCTGAGGAGGAGCCCTGAGCCGAGGAGCTCGAGGCCCTCCAGTATGACTCTCCTCCGAAGGAGGCCTTTACTGTGCCGGTCCCTCCGATGCTGGAATGGCTCCTCTTCCAGATGTGGGAGGCACCGGCCTCGGTGCCGGTTTTAAGCAAGCGGGTCGATTCTACCTATCGACTCCGTAAGAGCCCTGGATTCCAGAAGGCGCAGCTGCCGCAGCATTCCATGGTGGTGGAATCGGCCATGCGTCGTCTCAAGAGCCAGAAGATGCACTCCGTGGTGCCTCCCTGCAGGGAGGCCCGGAACCTGGATGCTTTCGGCAGAAAGTACTTCCAGGGCTTGATGCTTGCTTGCCGTGTCCAGTCCTACCAGCTGTACATGGGCATGTACTTACGAGACCTGGCGAAAGAGATTGCCGGGTTCTCTGCTGGCCTCTCCGGGGAACCTTTGCAGAGGTTCCAGACTTTGTCATCAGGAATCCGGGACTGCTCGAAGTTCATGTCCCGAGCGGCCTACGATGGCTTCGAGGCTTCGGCTCGTGTAGCAGCAGGAGGCTTCGGCTCGTGTAGCGGCAGCCGGCATCGGAGCCCGACGCCAGGCATGGCTACAGTCATCGGACCTCGAGCCCTGCATGCAGGACAAGTTGGTCGATGTCCCTTGCCGAGGTGAAAACCTTTTTGGCAAACCCATGGCCGAGAAGGCGGCTGAGCTCGAAACTGAGCACCTGACTAGGACAAATCTGTCCAGAAAAACGTCTGCCCCTTCTCACAAAAAGAAGGGCTCAGGTAAAAAGCCCTTTTACCCGAGAAAGGCAGCTGCCTACAAACCTTTCCCTCAGTACCAGGCCTCCCCAGCAGGGTCAGCAGGCCAAGGGGAAGGGACATGGGCCCCGTAGGCAGAAGACCCCCAAGCCTCCGGCTCCTGCTCCTACTCAGCAGGGAGGGGGTTTTTGACTCCCACAGCATAGCCTTTCCACCTCTGCTGCCCCATTCCTGCGCAGGAGGTCGTCTAGCCCGGTTTGCCCACAGGTGGCCACCCATTACAGGGGATGCTTGGGTATTGAGCATAGTCAACAGAGGCTGTATGCTCCATTTCTAGCAATTGCCCCCTGCCTACTTCCCAGGAGAGCCTCTAAGGCCTCTTCTACACACAGACCTCCTCCTTAAAGAACTTCAAGGTCTGCTTCTGGACAAGGCGGTGGAGCCTGTACCGCCTCGCCTGCAGGGGCACGGTTTCTACTCCAGGTACTTCCTCGTGCCAAAGAGAACCGGTGGCCTCAGGCCTATTCTAGACCTCAGAAACCTCAACAAGTTCTTGGAGAAAGAAAAGTTCAAGATGCTTACTCTTGGAACCACTTCTGCCCTACCTCCAGCGGGGAGATTGGCTATGCTCCTTAGATCTCAAGGATGCGTACACTCACATCCTCATTCATCCAGACCACAGAACGTACCTCAGGTTCATTGTGGGAGGAAACCATTGCCAGTACAGAGTACTGCCTTTTGGCCTAACCTCCGCCCCAAGGGTCTTTACAAAGTGCCTGGCTGTGGTGGCGGCCTACTTGAGGACTCAAGGTGTTTTTGTCTTCCCCTATCTGGACGACTGGCTCATCAGGGGTCAGACTTACCAGGAGGCCAGGCAAGCCACCTTTCGAACTGTATCACTCCTTCAACACCTAGGCTTTGTCATAAACTTCGCAAAGTCCACTTTGCTCCCCTCCCAGAACCTAGAGTTCATAGGGGCGCGGCTGGACTCTCTGCAAGCAAGGGCTTACTTGCCAGAAGACAGGGCTCAGGCTCATGGAGTTGGCATCCCGGTTTCTCAGCATGCCAAGGGTTTCTGCCTGACTCTGTCTACAGCTCCTAGGCCACATGGCGTCGACAGTACATGTGACCCCCAATGCTCACCTCCACATGAGGCCTGCACAGTGGTGCCTCAGAACTCAGTGGAAGCAAGCCACAGGGAGTCTAGCAGACAAAGTAAGGGTGTCCAAACCCTTCCTGAATTCCCTGCAGTGGTGGCTACACCCCCCCCCCCCCAAACTTACTTCAGGGGGTGCCTTTTCAGGTGCCTGTCCCGACAGTGCTGTTGACGACAGATGCCTCCTTGCAGGGCTGGGGTGCACATTGTCTGGAACAGTGCACTCAAGGCCTATGGTCTCCATGGGAGGCCACGCAACAGATCAACCTACTAGAACTTCGGGCTATCCATTTAGCCCTCAAGACTTTTTCTCACACTTTGGCTCACCAGTCTGTTCTGGTTCAGACGGACAATCAAGTGGCCATGTTCTATGTGAACAAACAGGGAGGCACTGGGTCCAGGCCCCTGTGTCAGGAGGCACAGGCCCTGTGTTCCTTTGCGCTCAAGCACAACATGTTTCTCAAAGCTGTGTATCTCCCTGGCCAGGAGAACTTCCTGGCAGACAGGTTAAGCAGGATTCTGCAGCCCCACGAGTGGCAACTGCACCCATTGGTGGTTCAGAAAATTGTCCTGAAATGGGGACTTCCAGTCCCCTGAATCACCAGCTACCCAGGTTCTGTTCCAGGCAACCGCACCCCCTGAGGTTAGCAGCGGATGCCTTCCTGATTTCTTGGTCCCAGGGCCTCCTATATGCGTTTCCTCCCACACCTCTGGTGGCCCGAACATTGTTCAAGATTCTAAGGGACAAGGCCTTGGTACTTCTGGTAGCTCCCAGATGGCCGAAGCAGCCCTGGTTCCCACTTCTGCTTCAATTAGCAGTGGAAACACCACTATGTCTGGGGTTGCAACCCGATCTTCTCTCTCAGGATCAGGGTTCCCTTCCGCACCCCAATCTCAAATCTCTCAATTTGATGGCCTGGAGGCTGCAAGGGTAGTGTTGGCCTCTAGAAAGCAATCCACCAGGAAAACGTATGCCCTGAAGTGGAGAAGGTTCTCCTTGTGGTGTCAGCAATGCGAGGAAGATCCTTTCACCTGCACTGTGCCAGTAGTGCTTCAGTACCTGCTGCACTTGTCCAATCAGGGCCTTAAGTCCAATTCTGTTCGGGTCCACCTCTCTGCTCTGGCAGCTCACCACTCTCTGGTGGAAGGACACTCTTTGTCGGTTCACCCCTTGGTGTCCAGATTTCTCAGAGGCTTGCTATTGCTCAAGCCTCCTCTCCATCCACCGGCCCCTGAGTGGGAGTTGAATGTGGTCTTGCAGCAACTGACTCGCCCACCATTTGAGACGATGGCTACATGTCCTCTCCGCTTCCTTTCTTGGAAGACTCTCTTCCTAGTGGCACTGACCTCGGCCAGGCGAGTGAGTGAGCTTCAAGCCCTGGTCTGTGATAGGCCATACACTCGCTTCTGTAGGAACAGGGTAGTCCTTAGGACTCATCCTAAGTTCCTTCCAAAGGTTGTCTCCTCTTTCCATCTCAACCAGGAGGTGGTTCTTCCAACGTTCTTCCCTAGGCCCCATGCCAGCCGGGCTGAAACAGTCCTGCATACCCTGGACTGTAGGAGGGCCTTATCCTTCTACCTTGAACGTACGCAGGGGCATAGGAGGGCTACTCAGCTCTTCGTATCTTTTGACCCTAATAACTTGGGGTTACCTGTCTCCAAGCGTACCTTGTCCATCTGGGTGGCTGACTGTGTCACCTGGGGTTACAGGGCAGCTGACCTTCCTTTGCAGGGTCGGGTCACGGCCCACCGTGTCAGGGCAATGGCTGCCTCAGTAGCTCATCTCCGCTCTGTTCCGTTGGCAAACATCTGCAGGGCTGCAACTTGGTCCTCAAGCCAGAGATTTGCGGCCCATTACTGCCTGGAGAGGGAGTCCCGTAGGGACAGTGCTTTTGGTCAGGCAGTGCTCCGGAATCTCTTTGAGGTTTAAGCAACTCCTACCCTCCAGCCCTCTGGTTGGGCTACCGGTGGAGGTATGTCGCAGTGAAATCCTTTCTCTGATGCTGCGGCTAGAGGGAGCTCATTTTTCAGCTCTGCGTCCCCGGTAGCCTGAAGCTGGGGAGTCCCATAAGTGAGGACTGACTTCCTACTTGGTCCTGGAGAAAGAGTAGTTACTCACCTGTAACAGGTGTTCTCCAGGAGCAGCAGGAATCAGTCCTCACATATGGGTGACGTCGGCGCCGACGGAGCCCTCGTGCGGAGCATTTCCCCAGCTTTCAAAGAAAGCCTTTGGGAATTGCAGCGCGCATGCGCAGTCCCCTTCCCGCCCAAGGGTGCCATCTTGCTCAGTCTGATGACATCATAGCTAAAAGACAGCAAAAAAATTAGCAAAATAAATCATATGACTGCAACTTCAAGGGGAGGAGGGAGGGTTGTGAGGACTGATTCCTGCTGCTCCTGGAGAACACCTGTTACAGGTGAGTAACTACTCTTTCTCCAGGACCAAGCAGGAAGTCAGTCCTCACATATGGGACTCCCCAGCTTAAGGCTACCGGAGACCTCAAGCCGAAAAAAGGAGCTCCCTCTAGCTCGTCAGTACGTAAGGAAGGAATCTTCTCTGAGAACGCCCCAGGACCGGAGGGTAGGAGTTGCCTAAACCCCAAAGAGATCATGTCCGAAAGCACTGTCCCTGCGGGACTTCCTCTCAAGGCAGTAATGGGCCGCAAAAGTCTGGCATGAAGACCAAGTAGCGGCCCGGCAGATGTCTGACAACGGAACAGAGCGGAGATGAGCCACTGACGCAGCCTTCGCCCTGACATGATGAGCCATGACCCGACCCTCCAACGAGAGGCCGGCTGCCCCAAAAGCCCAGGCGATACAGTCAGCGACCCAGATGGACAAAGTACGCTTGGAGACAGGGAGTCCCAACTTATTGGGGTCAAAAGAAACGAAGAGCTGAACAGCCCTCCGATGCTCCCACGTACGATCAAGGTAGAAGGATAACGCCCTCCTACAGTCCAGGGTATGCAGGACCATCTCAGCCCGGTTGGCATGCGGCCTGGGAAAGAAGGTCAGAAGAACCACTTCCTAATTGAGGTGAAAAGGGGAGACAACCTTAGGAAGAAACTTTGGGTGAGTCCGTAAGACTACCCTATTCCTGTAGAACCTAGTGTAAGGGGGATCAGACATAGTGCCTGAAGTTCACTTACCCGCCTAGCAGAGGTAAGAGCCACCAGAAATAAGGTTTTCCAGGAGAGAAAACAGAGAGGGCAGGTAGCCATAGGTTCAAATGGCGGACAAGTAATCCGCTGTAAGACCACATTCAGATCCCACTCAGGGGCTGGTGGACGTAAAGGAGGCTTAAGCAGGAGGAGGCCTCTGAGAAACGAGCCACCAAAGGGTGGTTGGAAAGAGGCCTTTCGTCCACCGGCGAGTGGTGCGCTGAGAGAGCACTGAGGTGAACCCTGACAGAGTTGGACTTAAGGCCTAGATTGGAGAGGTAAAGCAAATATTGCAATACTACCGCTACCAAGCACGAGAAGGGATTCTCGCTGTGCTGAGCACACCATGCGGAGAATCTACGCCACTTAAGAGCGTAGGATTTCCAGGTGGATTGCCGTCTAGAGGCTAAAACTACGTCTTCCACCTCTCTAGGCAGTAGGAGGGGAGCCAGGACTACCCTTTCAGCAGCCAGGCCATCAGATGAAGGGACTGGAGGTTGGGATGCAAGAGAGATCCCTGTTCTTGAGACAGGAGATCGTGTTGAATCCCCAGAGGAAGAGGAGTGTCCACCGCCAGTTGCAGCAGAAGTGGGAACCACGGTTGCCTCGGCCACCTGGGGGCTATCAGAATCATTGAGGTCCCGTCCCTGAGGACTTTAAACAGTGTTTGGGACACTAGTGGTGTGGGAGGAAACGCATATAGTAGTCCTTGGGACCACGGAATCAGAAACGCATCCGCTGCTACTCTGAGAGGATGCGGTTGTCTGGAACAGAATCTCGGGAGTTGCCGGTTCAGAGGACTGGCGAAAAGATCCATGGTGGGGAGGCCCCACCTGAGAAAGACCTGCTGAACCACCAACGGATTCAGTCTCCATTCATGTGGTTGCAGGATCCTGCTCATCTGTCCGCCAGGTAATTTTCTTGACCTGGGAGGTAGACAGCCTTGAGGAGGATTTCGTGATTGACTGCCCAAGAGCCACAGCCATTGTGCCTCCTGACAGAGAAGGAAGGAGCCTGTGCCTCCTTGTTTGTTCACGTAGAACATGGCAACTTGATTGTCCGTCTGGACCAGTACAGACTGGTGAGATGTGAGGTGGGAGAAGGCTCTCAGAGCTAGGCGTATCGCCTGTAGCTCCAAGACGTTTATCTGCTGAGCAGCCTCCCAAGGGGTCCAGAGACCCTGAGTACATGCCTCTTGGCAATGTGCTCCCCAACCTAGAAGAGAAGCATCTTTCGTCAGCACTTGAGAATGCGGAGGGGATTGAAAAACCACTCCGAGTACCAGATTCGGAAGATGAAGCCACCATTGCAGAGAGGAGACCAGCAGGGAGGATATTCTTACTGAGTCTGCAAGGCTCCCTGTGGCTTGATGCCACTGACTTCGAAGGCTCCACTGAGCAGGCCGCATGTGCAGGCGGGCATTGGGGGTTACATGAACCGTGGAAGCCATATGGCCAAGAAGTCTTCGGAATTGCCTGGCGGAGACCAGGGAATTGCTGTGAAACTGCCTGGCTAGATCCATCAACCTGTGGGCTCTGTCCATTGGCAGAAAAGCCTTCGCCTGAAGAGTGTCCAACCTTGCTCCTATGAATTCTAAGTTTTGGGACGGGAGCAAAGTGTACTTTGCGAAGTTTATGACAAACCCCAAGTGCTGAAGCAGAGCCACAGTGCGAAGGGTGGCTTGACTGGCCTCCTGGGAAGACTGGCCCCTTATGAGCCAGTCGTCCAGGTATGGAAACACAAAAAGACCTTGAAGCCTCAGGTAGGCCGCCACCACCGCCAGGCACTTGGTGAACACCCTGGGAGCGGAGGTTAGGCCAAAGGGTAGTACTCTGTACTGATAGTGGTTTCCCCCCCCCCCCCCCCCCCACAACAAATCTGAGATATTGTCTGTGGTCTGGATGAATAAGGATGTGAGTATAAGCATCCTTTAGATCTAAGGAGCATAGACAATCTCCCTGCTGGAGGTAGGGCAGCAGGATTCCAAGGGTAAGCATCTTGAACTTTTCCCTCTCCAGGAACTTGTTGAGGTTGCGCAAGTCTAGGATGGGTCTAAGGCCTCCTGTTCTTTTTGGTACCAGAAAGTACCTGGAATAAAAGCCGTGACCTCTCAGGTGGTGGGGCACAGGTTCCACAGCCTGTTCCTTTAGCAGACTTGCTAACTCCTGAAGGAGTAGGTCCCTGTGCAGAGGGAGTCTTGGAGGCTCCCCTGGAAAATAGGAGGGAGGTACCTGGTGAAAATGGAGAAGATAGCCCTTTTGGACTATATGAAGCACCCAGGTATCTGATGTGACGGCTGACCACCTGTGCGCAAAGTGGGCCAGCCGGCCTCCTGTGCTCAGAGAAGCCAGCTGAGGAGAAGAGGCTATGCTTTGAGTCAAAAACCCCCACCCTGCTGAGCAGGGGCCGGTGTAGGTGGCTTGGGGACCTTCTGCCTACGGAGCCCATGACCCTGCCCCTTGGCCTGCTGACCCTGTTGGGGAGCTGTAGAGGCCTGATAATGAGGGTATTGTTTATAGGCAGAGGACTTCCTCGGGTAAAAGATCTTTTTTCCCGAGACCTTCTTTTTCTGAGAAGGGGCAGAGGTTTTTCTGGACAGCCTAGTCCTGGTCAGAGTCTCGGTCTCGAGTTCTGCAGCCTTTTCAGCCATGGGCTTGCCAAAGAGGTTTTCACCTCGGCAGGGGACATCGACCAACTTGTCCTGTACCCATGGCTCGAAGTCGGATGACTGTAACCAAGCCTGTCGGCGGGCACCGATGCCGGCCCCGGCTACTCGGGCTGAAGCCTCGAAGCCATCGTAGGCTGCTCGAGAGATAAACTTCGAGCACTCTCGAATACCAGTGGACAAGGCCTGGAACCTCTGCAAAGGTTCCTCGGAGAGACCAGCAGAGAACCCGGAAATCTCCTTTGCCAGGTCTCGGAGATACATGCCCATGTAGAGCTGGTATGTCTGGACACGGCAAGCAAGCATAGAGCCCTGGAAGCACTACTTACCAGGGCATCCAGGTTCCGGGCCTCCCGGCCGGGAGGCACCGAGGAGTGCATCTTCTGACTTTTCAGTCAATGCATGGCCGATTCCACAACCATGGAGTGGTGCGGTAATTGTGCCTTTTGGAACCCGGGGCTCTTGCGGACTCGATAGATGGAATCGACCCGCTTAACACCGGCGTCGAGGCCGGGGTCTCCCACATGCGGAAGAGCAGCCGCTCCAGCATCGGAGGAACCGGTACAGTAAAGGCCTCCTTCGGGGGAGAGTGATACTGGAGGAACCTTTGCAGAGGATCAATGCTCTGTCCTCGGGTATTCGTGAGTGCTTGAAGTTTATATCTCGAGCAGCCTGTGATGGCTTCGAGGCTTCGGCCCAAGTAGCCGCGGCCGGCATCGGTGCACGCCGTCAGGCTTGGCTACAGTCATCGGATCTTGAGCCATGGATGCAGGACAAGTTGGTCGATGTCCCCTGCTGAGGTGAAAGCCTCTTTGGCAAGCCCATGGCTGACAAGGCTGCCGAACTCGAGACTGAGACTCTTACCCGGACAAGGCTGTCCAGAAAAACCTCTGCCCCTTCTCAAAAGAAGAAGGGCTCGGGAAAAAAGACTTTTTACCCGATGTAGTCATCTGCCTATAAACAATACCCTCATTATCAGGCCTCTGGAACTCCCCAACAGGGTCAGCAGGCCAAGGGACAGGGTCATGGGCCCCGTAGGCAGAAAGCCCCCAAGCCTCCTACTCTGGCTCCTGCTCAGCAGGGAGGGGTTTTTTGACTGCATTAGCATAGCCTCTCCTCCTCAGCTGGCCAGCCGTCACAGGGAATACCTGGGTTCTCAGTATAGTCCAGAAGGGCTATCTCCTCCACTTCCACCAGGCACCCCCCTCCTATTTTCCAGGGGAGCCTCCAAGACTCCCTCTGCACAGGGACTTACTCCTGCAGGAGTTGGCAGGTCTTCTAAAGGAACAGGCAGTGGAACCGGTGCCCCACCACCTGAGAGGTCACGGCTTCTATTCCAGGTACTTCCTGGTACCAAAGAGGAACAGGAGGCCTCGGACCCATCCTAGACTTGCAAAACTTGAACAAGTTCCTGGAGAGGGAAAAGTTCAAGATGCTTACCCTTGGAATCCTGCTGCCCTACCTCCAGCAGGGAGATTGGCTATGCTCCTTAGATCTAAAGAATACTTATACTCACATCCTTATTCATCCAGACCACAGACAATATCTCAGATTTGTAGTGGGAGGAAACCATTATCAGTACAGAGTACTGCCTTTTGGCCTTACATCCGCCCCCCAGGGTATTCACCAAGTGCCTGGCGGTAGTAGCGGCCTACCTCAGGGTTCAAGGCCTCTTTGTCTTCCCATATCTGGACGATTGGCTAATCAGGGGTCAGTCCCCGCAAGAGGCCAATCAAGCCACCTTTCGCACTGTCGCTCTGCTTCAGCACCTGAGGTTTGTCATAAACTTTGCAAAGTCCAGTTTGCACCCCTCCCAGAACATGGAGTTCATATGAGCTTGACTGGACACCTTTCAGGCAAAGGCCTATCTCCAGGAACAAGCAGGAATAAGTCCTCACTTATGGGTACGTCGGAACCGACGGAGCCTGCGCGGGAAAGCTCCCCAGCTTCCCAGGAAGGAAGCTTTTGGGGTCTCCCACTGCACATGCGCGCTGCCTTCCCGCCTTCCTGACCAGCTCTCCTCAGTTTCTCTTTTTCCGCGGAGCCAGCAGGTCGTGTTCCTGTCACCACTGAAGAAATTATTATTTTAGTTTGTTTCTTTAGACTGCGTTCCTGCCTTCCCCATACCGAAACCGGTACCGCCGGTCTCTCTTTTCTTTTCTTTGAAATAAAAAAAAAAATCTTTACTTTGCACAACTTGGTGACTTCGGTTAGGCCTCAGGCCTACACAAATTCTCCTCATGGAGAAACCAGCCCCTGGTTTTAAGAAGTGTACCAAGTGTAGTGCTGTTATTTCTGTCACAGACACCCATGAATGGTGTCTTAAATGTTTTGGACCTGACCACTCCATTCCGGACTGCCCATCCTGCTCCCAGATGTCTAAACGTGGTTTGCAGAACCGGGCCAACAAATTCCATGTGCTGTTTGCTTCAGATAATCCAGCATCACAGTCATCCAGGTCTTCCTCTCCGGATGGATCTCAGGTAACCAAACCTTCTTCGGGCAGGTCCTCAAAGAGCAAATCTCCTTCAAAGCATCGAGAGGCTCTCACTTTTGAATCTGAGGATCCTGCCCCAGCCAAACAACCCCGGCGGGAAGCTCTGGCTTCCAAAGCACCATCTGTGGGGTTACAGGTTGACATCGATGGCACGGCCTCGACTGATCACCTGTTAGACTGCTCTGGGGTACCGGCCCATACCGGTACCGACATCCAGGCAGCAGTGGCGTCTATGAGCAATACTGTTCAGACCATGCAGCAGGCCATGCTGGCTTTTATTAAAGCTGCAACGCCCTCGGTACCGCGTTCAGCGGTACCGGGTCCGGTTCCGGTATCGTCTCCCATACCGGAACCGAGACCATCGACTTCCAAACGCAGATCGGTTCCGCATGACGGATCCGGGTTTTCACCCGATACCGATCCCATACCCGGTACGCCCGATGTCGATACCGATCGGTATGCGTATCGTGCGTTGGAAGCAAATAGAGAATACTCTGATTCTTCTGAGGATTTTGACTCCTCTGAGGACTCTGATGAGCTGTCTCTAGTTCTTCATAAAGACCCCTCTTCCCCAAAGAGGAGAATGTCTCCACCAGAGGATTTGTCCTTTCAAGACTTCATTATAGAGCTAGCTAAAGGACTTTCTATTACCACATCCTCTGAAAAAGAACCTAGGTCAAAGAAATTGGATATTTTAGGATACCCTAAGGTTCCTAAAGAGGCAGTCACCCTGCCTATCCATGAAATCCTTCAAGAACACTTGATGGATTTATGGGAGGCTCCTCTGACGTTGTCTCCTTACTCTCGTAGGTTGGACACCATGTACCGGGTCCTTCCTTCTCCTGGGTTTCAAAAGGCTCAGCTGCCTCACCATTCCATTGTGGTGAAGTCTGCGCTGAAAAAGATTAAGAGCACCAAAAGGCACTCTTCTACCCCTCCAGGGCGAGAATGTAAGACCCTAGACTCTTTTGGTAGAAAAGTTTTCCAGGCTAGTATGCTTATAGCCAGGATTAATTCTTATAGTCTGTATATGGGCATGTTTCTCAGGGAACTTGCCCTAAAGGTACGGCATTTTGCCTTCTTTATCCCTGAGGATAGAAAGTTCATTTCTATAGTGAAACAGCTTCTAGATGTTTCTAAGTTCTCCAACAGAGCAGCCTTTGATTCCTTTGAAGGTGCCGGTAGAGCTTCGGGCATTGCCATTGCAGCCCGACGACTTGTTTGGCTCCAGGCCTCTGACCTAGAACCCTGGGTCCTGGATGGCTTACGGAATCTGCCCTGTACAGGTGAGAACTTATTTGGTAAAGACTGGCAAATTAAAGCCACTCAAATGGCCGCAGAAAATGCTACCTTAGATAGACTTTCTAAGTCTACCTCTACTCCTGCCAAGAAAAAGTCTTTCAAGAGGCCTTACTACAAGAAGGCCAGATTTTCCACAAATACTGGCCAACAATCTTCTCAGCCTCGCTTTGCTGCTAAACGTCAGCAGCCTAAACAGGCAAGATCAAAGCCTGCAGTGTCTGCCACTCCTCAGCAGGCTCAACCCCCTCAGGGGTTTTGACTTGCCCCTAGAGAACTTAACCTTTCTGGCTCTAGAACAACCAGAGCCCCTCACCATTCCCGGAAGGTTAGCTCACTTTGCTCCCAGATGGGAGCAAATTACATCAGAGCAATGGACCCTCTCTATCATCAGAGAGGGCTACAAACTTCATTTTTCCAACCTTCCTCCATATACCATGGTGAGGCACTTCAATTCTCCCCCATCTCTCCTGGCCCTGTTGGATCAGGAAGTCTCTTCTCTCCTTGCCCAAGGGGCAATAGAAGAGGTTCCTCTTCTTCAACAAGGGACAGGATTCTACTCCCCTTATTTTCTCATAACAAAGAAGACACGGGGATTCAGACCTATCCTAGATCTGAGAGAATTGAACAAATTTCTGTACAAGGAGAAATTCAAAATGCTTTCTCTAGGCATTCTCCTTCCATACCTTCAGAGTCAGGATTGGCTTTGTTCTCTAGATCTCAAGGATGCGTACACACATATACTCATCCACCCATCCCACAGAAAATATCTAAGATTTCTGTTTCAGGGAAAACATTTCCAGTACAGAGTACTTCCCTTCGGTCTAGCCTCTGCTCCAAGAGTGTTCACCAAATGCATGGCAGTTGTTGCTGCATTTCTAAGAGGTCTGGGAATTTTTGTATTCCCATATCTGGACGACTGGCTCATCCGAGCTCCATCTCAGTCAGAGGCCCAGATTTCCCTGGACCGCACAAGGCACATTCTGCAGTATCTGGGACTGGTGGTAAACCTTCCCAAGTCTCAACTTATCCCTTCTCAGTCTCTGGAATTCATAGGGGCCCAGTTGGACACCACCACTGCAAGGGCCTACCTACCTCAAGTCCGGGGCCAACGTCTGATGTGCTTGGCCTCCCAAGCTCAGTCCAGCAGTCACTTGACAGCCAGAGAAATGCTACGACTTCTGGGCCACATGGCCTCCACGGTACACGTGGTGCCCTACGCTCGTCTTCATATGAGAGCAGCTCAATGGACCTTGGCCACCCAGTGGACTCAAGCGTCAGGAGCGCTCTCCGACCAAATACTCACCTCAAACCGTCTGTTTTGGTCCCTCCAATGGTGGATGTCCACCAACAATCTGTTGTTGGGGACCCCCTTCCAACCTTTGTTGCCCCAAGCAACCCTCACAACAGATGCCTCCCAAACAGGGTGGGGAGCCCATCTACAATCCCTCTCCACTCAGGGTACTTGGTCTCCACAAGAGACCACCCTTCACATCAACCTCCTGGAACTGCGAGCAATCTTCTTTGCCCTCAAAGTCTTCCATACCCTCCTGGTCAACCTGACCGTCCTAGTACAGACAGACAATCAGGTGGCCATGTTCTACGTAAACAAACAAGGAGGGACAGGCTCTCTTTCACTTTGCAACGAAGCTCTCAGATTATGGGCCTTCGCCAGAGAGCATCAAATTCATCTTCTGGCAGTCTATCTTCCAGGGGTTCAAAACTCTCGGGCAGACAGACTCAGTCGAGTTCTGCTTCCACACGAATGGTCCCTACATATGGACCAGATACGCAGAATCTTTCAGGAATGGGGAACCCCGGACATAGACCTCTTTGCAAGTCCGTGGAATGCCAAACTTCCCCGGTTCTGTTCCAGGAATCCGTGTCAGGGAGCTCAGGCCAACGACGCCTTTCTCCTACATTGGGGTCAGGAATTCCTATATGCCTTTCCGCCCATTCCTTTGATTCCCAAGACTCTGTTCAAACTCCAGAGGGATCACGGATCGATGATCCTCATAGCTCCACGCTGGCCACGCCAAGTGTGGTTCCCTCTACTTCTGCATCTCTCCCAGGGACCCTCCCTGGACCTGGGAGCTGCGCCAGACCTTCTGTCTCAGGAGGAGGGGACTTTGTGGCACCCAAACCCCAAGTCCCTACACCTCAGAGCTTGGTTACTGAAGGCCTAAGCCTTCATGACTTCAATCTTTCTCAACCAGTGAAAGATATCCTTAATGCCTCTAGGAAACCCTCCACGAGGCGTCCCTATGCTTTCAAATGGAAACGCTTTTCCATTTGGTGTGCTCAACAGGGTCTTGACCCTCTATCACTTCCTTTGAATTCTCTATTAGACTATCTCCTGCATCTTTCTAATGCAGGCCTTAAGACGAATTCAGTACGAGTCCATTTGAGTGCTATTGCAGCATATTTAAAACCTATAAATGGACAACCTGTCTTCTCTCATCCTCTTATTGCAAGGTTCATGAGAGGCCTGACTCTAACTAAACCTCCCATCTGACCTCCTCCGGTAGCATGGGATTTGAACCTAGTTCTAGGTCAGCTTATGAAGCCACCTTTTGAACCGTTGGTTTCTACCTCCTTGAAATTTCTTTCCTGGAAGGTCCTTTTCCTTATTGCAGTCACTTCGGCTCGCCGCATCAGTGAACTACAGGCCTTAGTGGCTCATTCACCTTATACCAGGTTTCATCATGATAAGGTGGTCCTTAGGACGAATCCCCACTTTATGCCCAAAGTGGTCTCGCCTTTTCATCTTAATCAAGAGGTATATCTACCTGTCTTTTTCCGGCTCCTCATGCATCCAGTGCAGAGAGGAACCTTCATACTTTAGATTGTAAAAGAGCTCTTGCCTTTTACCTCAACAGGACTCAGCCACATCGAAAGTCTTCCCAGCTTTTCGTGGCTTTTGATCCTTCTCATTTGGGACTTCCAGTCTCCAATCGTACACTTTCCAATTGGATTGCTCAGTGTATTTCCTTTGCTTACCAGAGTAAAAATATTTCTCTGGAAGGCCATGTCACAGCTCACAATGTGAGAGCCATGGCCACTTCTATGGCTCATCTTCACTCTGTATCCATAGATCAGTTCTGTCGAGCCGCCACATGGGCCTCGGTTCATACCTTCACAGCCCATTACTGCCTGGACAAGGACTCCCGCCGGGATGCCTTGTTTGGTCAGGCTGTCCTCAAACACCTGTTCCATACTTGAACAACTCCTGCCCACCTTCCCAGGATGGATGCCTGAGATCCATACGAAGATGGTGAACCCTTGGGAGGGGATCTCCCAGGCATCTTAGCTAGGGAGTCCCCATAAGTGAGGACTTATTCCTGCTTGTTCCTGGAGATAGCACAGTTACTTACCTGTAACAGGTGATCTCTGGGAACAGCAGGAATTAGTCCTCACAACCCACCCACCTCCCCTAGGAGTTGTATCTTCTATCTATCTTCCTTTCCTCTCTCTATTGTCTCAGCTATAAACTCGAACTGAGGAGAGCTGGTCAGGAAGGCGGGAAGGCAGCGCGCATGTGCAGTGGGAGACCCCAAAAGCTTCCTTCCTCGGAAGCTGGGGAGCTTTCCCGCGCAGGCTCCGTCGGTTCCGACGTACCCATAAGTGAGGACTAATTCCTGCTGTTCCCAGAGATCACCTGTTACAGGTAAGTAACTGTGCTTTCTACCAGTGGATAGGGCCCACAGATTGATGGCTCTAGCCAGGCTATTCCACAGCAATTCTCTGGTCTCCGCCAGACAATTCCTGAGGCTCTTAGGCCACATGGCATCTATGGTCCATGTGACTCCAAATGCCCATCTACACATGCGGCCAGCTCAATGGGGCCTCAGGACTCATTGGTACCAGGCTACAGGAAGCCTCACGGACAAAGTGCGGGTGTCCAGCCTACTACACTCTTCTCTGCAATGGTGGCTTCATTTTTCAAATCTAGTGCAAGGGGTACCTTTTCAGGCACCTCCACCCTCTCAGGTGCTGACAACCGATGCTTCTCTTCACGGTTGGGGTGCAAATTGCCAAGGGGCATGTACTCAAGGCCTGTGGACTGCTTGGGAGGCCGCAAAGGAGTTCAATCTCTTAGAACTGCGAGCTATCCGCTTAGCCCTGAGAACTTTCTCTCATCTCATCTCTCACCAGTCTGTCTTGGTTCAGACGGACAATCAAGTGGCTATGTTCTATGTGAACAAACAAGGGGGCACAGGGTCCTGCCTTCTCTGTCAGGAAGCGTAGAAACTGTGCTCCTGGGCAGTCAATCATGGCATTCTTCTCAAAGCAGTCTGTCTCCCAGGTCAGGAGAATTACCTGGCGGACAGACTGAGCAGGATCCTGCAGCCGCACGAATGGCAGTTGAATCCCTTAGTGGCTCAACAGATCTTCCTGAGATGGGGTCTTCCAACCATAGATCTCTTTGCCAGTCCTCTGAACCATCAACTACCCAGGTTCTGTTCCAGACAACCGCATACTCTCAGAGTAGCAGCAGATGCGTTTCTCATTCCATGGTCTACAGGCCTCCTATATGCGTTTTCTCCCATGCCTCTAGTGTCCAAGACCCTTTTCAATGTGACCCGGGACAAGGCCTCAGTGATTCTGGTGGCCCCCAGGTGGCCAAGGCAACCCTGGTTCCCACTACTATTGCAACTGGCGGTGGATACTCCTCTCCCTCTGGGGATGCAACACGATCTCCTGTCTCAGGAGCAGGGATCTCTCTTGCACCCCAATCTCCAGTCCTTCAATTTGATGGCCTGGCTGCTGAAAGGGAAGTCCTAGTGCCTTTACTACTGCCTAGGGAAGTGGAGGACGTAGTCTTGGCCTCTAGGAGGCAGTCCACCAGAAATTCTTATGCCCTTAAGTGGCGTAGATTCTCTACCTGGTGTACTGAACACAATGAGAATCCCTTCTCATGCCCTGGTACCCGTGGTGGTGCAGTATTTGCTTCAGCTGTCCAACCTAGGCCTTAAGTCCAATTCTGTTAGAGTTCATCTTATTGCTCTTTCAGCACACCACTCACAGGTGGAGGGTCAGTCTCTCTCCAGCCATCCTTTAGTGGCTCGCTTCATCAGAGGCCTGCTTTTGCTTAAGCCTCCAGTGCGTCCACCTGCCACTGAATGGGATTTAGATGTGGTCTTGCAACGGCTTACTTGCCCGCCATTTGAACCTATGGCTACTTTCCCTCTGCTTTTTCTGTCCTGGAAAATGCTATTTCTGGTAGCCCTTACCTCAGCAAGGCGAGTGAGTGAACTTCAGGCCCTGGTATCAGAAGCACCTTATACTAGGTTCTATAGGAACAGGGTAGTCTTACGGACTCACCTGAAGTTCCTTCCAAAGGTTGTCGTCTCCTTCCACCTCAATCAGGAGGTGGTTCTTCCGACTTTATTTCCCAGGCCTTATGCTAGCCGGGCTGAGATGGTCTTGTATACCCTGGACTGTAGGAGGGCGTTGTCCTTCTACCTTGACCGTACGCAGGAGCACAGGAGGGCGGTTCAGCTCTTCGTCTCTTATGACCCCAATAAGTTGGGGTTGGCTGTCTTCAAGCGTACTTTGTCCATATGGGTAGCTGACTGCATCGCCTGGGCTTACAGGGCAGCCGGCCTCTCATTGCAGGGTCGAGTTACAGCTCATCGTGTCAGGGCGAAGGCTGCATCAGTGGCTCATCTCCGCTCTGTTCCGTTGGCAGACATCTGCCGGGCCGCTACTTGGTCTTCAAGCCAGACCTTTGCGGCCCACTACTGCGTTGAGAGGGAGTCCCGCAGGGACAGTGCTTTTGGGCAAGCGGTACTCCATAATCTCTTTGGGGTCTAGGCAACTCCTACCCTCCAGCCCTGGTGTTGGGCTACCTTTGGGGGCGTTGTCAGAGAAGATTCTGTTCTTGCATGCTGAGGCTCTAGAGGGAGCTCATTTTTCGGTTTGGGGCCTCTGGTAGCCCTAAGCTAGGGAGTCCCATATGTGAGGACTGACTTCCTGCTTGGTCCTGGAGAAAGAGTAGTTACTCACCTGTAACAGGTTTTCTCCAGGAGCAGCAGGAATCAGTCCTCACAACCCTCCCTCCTCCCCTTGGAGTTGCAGTCATATGATTTATTTTTGCTGTCTTTTAGCTATGTCATCAGACTGAGCAAGATGGCACCCTTGGGCGGGAAGGGGACCGTGCATGCGTGCTGAATTCCCAAAGGCTTTCTATGAAAGCTGGGGAAATGCTCCGCACGGGGGCTCTATCGGCGCTGACGTCACCTATATGTAAGGACTGATTCCTGCTGCTCCTGGAGAACACCTATTACAGGTGAGTAACTACTCTTAACTGTCTCTTAAGTTCATAAGGTTTTTTGGTTTTTTTTTAAATATAAGTACATAAGGTTTCTCATTTTTTGTGACCTTAACTGTCAACACCAGTGATTTAAAGTTGTATCTCCCTCTAATGGGTAAGCAATATAGCTGTCTCAAAGGCGGAGCACTCATTTTTCTTTTCCCCCAATAGGAATCTACCTACAGTATTTTATGCAATCTGTAACCTTTTAAGCAGCTTGCCTTTTAAGCCTACATACAAAGCATTACAATAATCCAATACACTCAGCAACAAAGACTAGGCTAAAATACATAATTCCTGCTCACCCAACAACAATTTAAGTTGTCACATTAATTTTAATTTATAAATTACTAATTGTACCATATTTGAAATCTGCCTCTAGTCAATCCAATCCTGCTCAATAACAACTGTTAAAGAATGGAGTTCTGTAATGCAAGGGATAGATCGGATCTGGTCAAGTATATGATTTATAGAGTGCTCAGGTTTAAAGCACACTGAGACTACTGTCCTGAAAATTACAGAGTATGGAAGGCTAATTTCAAAGAAGCCATTCGCCAAAGGAAGGTATCAGTCTGATAGTGAAATGGCTGGAGAGCGGATCCTCAGAACATGTTAAACTGAAATCAGCATACATAAACAACCCTGCTGCAAGATAGGCTGAGATGTGGTAAAGGTACAAACAGTGTTATGGCAGCCTAGAGGCAATTGAGAATGAGCTGCTAGAAAGGAGATTTTCCCAAAGATATAAACCAAAGACAACTGCAAGCTACAAGAACTAGGAGACCTCTCGGAATTGGAGGCATCTAAAGCCATGAAAACCCAATGGATAGTTACAACAAAACAAATTGTGCTATGGTGCTGGAAGATGAGACCCCTGCGTCGGAAGGCACTCAACTAGCTACTGGGGAAGAGCTGAAGACTTTTAACAGCAGCTACGGGTACCAGTCTGTCAACAATGAGCCGCCTGACTGAAGACCAAACACAATTTAGGATAGCTATCCAGAGGGTCGCCATGAGTCGACTCCGACTCGACGGCACTTAACAACAACAAAGCAGACCTGCACGTCTCAAGGCTGCTCTGCTTGGACATGTCTCATAGCACAAAGCCAGTCATAGAGAAGCTACCACATGACCTGCAGGACAAGTGGGCCTCATATGGTGAAAAATACAAAGACAACAATGGTGAGAAATTTCCATTTGCCATCATTTCAAGGTTTATCTAGAACAGTGGTTCTCAACCCAGTCCTCTAGGACCTCCAGGCCAGTCAGGTTTTCAGGATATTCACAATGAATATGCATGAGATCGATTTGCATACAATGGAAGCAGTGCATGCAAATCTCTCTCATGCATATTCATTGTAGATATTTATTTAGCTAGCATGGTTTATACCGCCATTCACAGTGGTCAAAGCAGTTTACATATAACAATTAGTAAGTAATTACACTGAACGGTTTGAACATATATACAGGTAACAAATAATATTAAGCTGTTATGCAACAGGTAATAGATTAAACTTGTGTACAATGAGGAAGGCTAGTTAATATTGTTTTATGTTGTTCAATATTAACCTGCTGAAGAACTTAAGTATCTCTTTCTGTACAGCATGTAGGTTTGGAGGTTCTCTTTGTTGCTGGGGTTATGCAGGTGGACCAAAGTGTGCTATGAACAGATGAGTTTTCAGTTGTGTTCTGAATGTTGGTAGGTCAGTTATTGCCCATAGTGAGTCTGGGAGCACGTTCCATGCTGTTGGGGCATTTAATTCAAAAGATTGTGCATATGCATGTCGGGATGACTTAGTTCTTGCATGTGGGATGGTTAAAGTGTTCCTGGTGGCTTGTCATCTTTCACGGTCATGTGGGGGGGAGGGGGGAGGGTAAGGAGCAGAGATTGTAAGTGTGATACAGGGGTGCTGTTGATGGCTAGCTCCAGGAACAAGCAGGAATGTAGTCTTCACATATGAGTGATGTTGGTATCGACAGAGCCTGTGTGGGAACGCTCCCCAAAGTCCAATAGGAAAGCTTTTGGGAGCATCCCACTGCGCCTACGTAGCTGCCTTGCGAGCTCTCCCTCTTCAGTCTTTGTTTTCTGCAGAGCCAACAGGCAGCATTCCTGTCACCACAGAAAAAAAATTTCTTTTTGTGGTCGTGTCTGCCTTCCCATCGACACTAGCACCGGCATCATCAGTGTATCTTTCTTTAAAATATAAATTTAAAAAAAGGAAGGAAAACTGTTTTTCTCTAGGGTCTTTACCCTTCAGGGGTTTAGGTGCCATTTTGGGCCTCAGGCCTTTCCTCAAAATGGAAAAAACATCCAGTGGGTTTAAAAAGTGTTCCAAATGTGGCAGTACCATTTCTGCTACCGACACTCATGATTGGTGTCTTAAATGTTTGGGAACTGACCATTCACCAGCAGAATGTCTCTGCTGTAGGAAGATGACAAAGAGGGGCCTGCAGAATAGAGCTACGAAACTCGGCACCCTTTTTGCCATTCTAAGACTGGTCGGTCCTCAAAGGGTAGATCTCCTTCTAAGTATCGAGATGCTTCAAACATTGCCCTAGAGGAGAATACCCTGGCCAAACAGCCCCGGCAGGAGGTCCTTGCCTCCAAAGCATTAACAGGGTCCCAAGATGTTCTGGAGGCTTCCACCTCAGGAGAACTCTTGGTGCCATGCTCTGGGGTCGTGGCCCATGCCTCCGGTACTGACACCCAAGCATTGGCTGGTTCCACGGATCAGCATATCCTGGCCATCAAGAGGAGTTTAGCGGCCCTGCTTGCAGCCTCGGTACCGCTAAAACCTCTGTAATTGGTTCCGCAGTCATCGATACCGACAAAGGTACCAAATGTTCCAGCATTGACCATTGCACTGCTCTCCACGCTACCGCCCATGCCAGCCTTGGAGTCAGTGTCTAGCTTCGAGAGTCTGGAACCGAGGCATCCTGATGCCGATTTCGAGCGGTACCGTCGACGGGCCGAATGGAAGCACCCAGCTCTTTGTTACTTCAAGGATTCCGATTCCTCTGATGAATCCATCAGTACCAGGGATGTCCTTCCTGAAGATCCTTCTCCACAACGCCGTAAGTCTCCTCCAGAAGATGTCTTTTCAAGACTTTATACAGGATGTGGCTTGGGGCCTCTCCATTACTGTGACCCCCGAGAAAGAACCCAGAGCTGAAGAGCTTGAAATTCTTCAGTATCTGGCAGCGCCTAAGGAAGCTGCTACCTTACCAATTCACCGGATATTGCATGACTTCATGCTTAGGATGTGGGAAGCACCTCTAATGGTGTCTCCACATTCTTGAAGATTCGATACCATGTACTGGGTACCGCAATGTCCCGGTTTCCAAAAGATACAGTTGCCACACCACTCAATGCTAGTGGAATCGGCAATGCGTCAAATCAAAAGTGCCAAGACCCATTTGTCTAATCCTCCCAGCCGTGAGGCCAGAACTCTCAATGCCTTTGGTCGTAGATGTTTCCAGGCCTTCATGTTATTGGCCAGAATAAGTTCTTACATACTTTATATGGGTATGTTCCTTCGGGAGATAGCGAGGGATTTGGAGCTTCTCCAGGACCAAGCAGGAAGTCAGTCCTCACATATGGGTGACGTCAGCGCCGACAGAGCCCCCGTGCGGAGCATTTCCCCAGCTTTCATAGAAAGCCTTTGGGAATGCAGCGCGCATGCGTGGTCCCCTTCCCGCCCAAGGGTGCCATCTTGCTCAGTCTTCTTTTTTCCACGGAGCCCGACGGATGTATATTCGTTTCACCCGAGGAAGAAGTTGATTTTCTCTGCGTTAACCTGTTTTTCCGCTGTTCAACGCCAGTTTCCCTTTCCCGCCTGGGCCCGATACGTCGGTATCGAGCCCGGATCTCTTTTTCGGTTTTTGTCCTTAGTGACTAGCGTTCACGCCATTTTTTCTTTTTTCACTGGCAGCCCTGTCTTTTGACCTTGCAGGGGCCCTTTTTCTCCCAATGGCTGCCAGCGGGTTTAAAAAGTGTGATCGGTGTAAGAAACTTATGTCTCTCACCGACACACATGACTGCTGCCTCCGGTGCCTTGGACCCAGTCATGACCCAATGATCTGTGGTCCGTGTAGGAAGATGTCCTCTAAGGCGTTAAGGAGTCGGCAGCACCAAAAGCAAAGAATCTTCTCTGACTCCCCGTCCGGTAGGGCCCGGACCTCGTCAGAGGCCTCGACATCTCGGGACTCCGGCCCAGAGCTGCGTCGAGGCTCCTCTGAAAGGGGGTCTCCCTCGCGGGAGCATCGTACGAAGAAAAACCCCGCGAGGGTGGCATCGGACGCACTTGGCTCCTCAAGGGCCAAATTGCATAGCCCCGAGCGTCGTCCCGGGTCTTCGGAGTCAGAGAGGCCTGCAAAACAACCTCGTGTGGAGATGGGAGTCCCCGGGTCACGTGAGTACTGTAGTCCTCATGGACTCACCTCCAGGGGAGCCGACGTCAGGCCCAGCGCTGCCGGGGCCCGAGTCGGGGACTGCTGAGTCTCCTGAGCTCTGACTCAGGTTGATGGCCTTGGAGAGCAGCTTGCCTGCCTTCATGGAACAGCAGTGGGCACTGATCGCCGGTCTCACCGGTGCATCTGCCCTGACCACCGGGACATCGACGTCCAAGTCAACCCCGGATGCCGAGCCAATCCTCGAGTCCATGCGAGCTCGAGTCGATCCTCGGCCAAGGTCCCCTCGGCCTCCCGTTCAGGACCGAGGTCGTCGACGCAGGTAC
The DNA here is from genome assembly GCA_033557465.1 of Ichthyophis bannanicus. NCBI lineage: Eukaryota > Metazoa > Chordata > Amphibia > Gymnophiona > Ichthyophiidae > Ichthyophis > Ichthyophis bannanicus. The sequence goes on along the minus strand of CM066036.1, from coordinate 483,619,572 downwards.
CCTCGGCATCGGGGCGGATGGCATCGATGCCTGCCCGACTGGAGCCGCTCGATTCCTCCTCCGAGGAGTCCAGCTGGGAGACGGAGGATGAGGAGTCGCCCAAAACCTTTCGGACTCGGTGCGTTCCTTCGGATTCGCCCAAGTCCGAGTCTCTGAGAAGGTCCCCCCCGGAGGATATCCGGTTCTTGGATTTCGTGCGGGACATGGGCAAGGCTTTGGCATTCCCCGCGGATCCCAAGGAGCTCGAGGCCCTACAGTATGACTCTTCTCCGAAGGAGGCCTTTACTGTTCCGGTTCCTCCGATGCTGGAACGGTTGCTCTTCCGCATGTGGGAGGCGCCGGCATTGACGCCGGTTTTGAGCAAGCAGGTCGATTCCATCTATCGAGTCAGCAAGAGCCCCGGGTTCCAAAAGGCACAATTACCGCACCCCACCCCATGGTTGTGGAATCGGCCATGCATCGTCTGAAGAGTCAGAAGATGCACTCCTCGGTGCCTCCCGGCCAGTAAGAATTGCTTCCAGGGCTCTATGCTTGCTTGCCGTGTCCAGACCTACCAGCTGTACATGGGCATGTACCTTCGAGACCTGGCAAAGGAGATTGCCGGGTTCTCTGCTGGTCTCTCCGAGGAACCTTTGCAGAGGTTCAGTGATCTGTCTTCGGGTATTTGTGAGTGCTCAAAGTTTATATCTCGAGCAGCCTATGATGGCTTCGAGGCTTCGGCCCGAGTAGCCGTGGCCGGCATCGGTGCATGCCGTCAGGCTTGGCTACAGTCATCGGACCTTGAGCCATGGGTGCAGGACAAGTTGGTCTTTGTCCCCTGCCGAGGTGAAAACCTCTTTGGCAAGCCTATGGCTGACAAGGCTGCCAAACTCGAGACCGAGACTCTTACCCGGACAAGGCTGTCCAGAAAATCCTCTGCCCCTTCTCAAAAGAAGAAGGGCTCGGGAAAAAAGACCTTTTACCCGAGAAAGTCATCTGCTTATAAACATTATCAGGCCTCTGTAGCTCCCCAACAGGGTCAGCAGGCCAAGGGGCAGGGTCATGGGCCCCTTAGGCAGAAAGCCCCCAACCTCCTACTCTGGCTCCTGCTCAGCAGGGAGGGGTTTTTTGACTGCATTGGCATAGCCTCTCCTCCTCAGCTGGCCCCCATCAGCACTGGAGGCAGGCTGGCCCTTTTCGCCCACAGGTGGTCAGCCGTCACAGGGAATACCTGGGTTCTCAGTATAGTCCAGAAGGGCTATCTCCTCCACTTCCACCAGGTACCCCCCTCCTATTTTCCAGGGCAGCCTCCCAGACTCCCTCGGCACAGGGACGTACTCCTGCAGGAGTTGGCAGGTCTTCTAAAGGAACAGGCAGTGGAACCTGTGCCCCACCACCTGAGAGGTCACGGCTTCTATTCCAGGTACTTCCTGGTACGTTCCTGGAGAGGGAAAAGTTCAAGATGCTTACCCTTGGAATCCTGCTGCCCTACCTCCAGCAGGGAGATTTGGCTATGCTCCTTAGATCTAAAGGATGCTTATACTCACATCCTTATTCATCCAGACCACAGACAATATCTCAGATTTGTAGTGGGAGGAAACCATTATCAGTACAGAGTACTGCCTTTTGGCCTTACATCCGCCCCCAGGGTATTCACCAAGTGCCTGGCGGTGGTAGTGGCCTACCTCAGGGTTCTTTGTCTTTCCATATCTGGACGATTGGCTCATCAGGGGTCAATCCCTGCAAGAGGCCAATCAAGCCACCCTTCGCACTGTTGCTCTGCTTCAGCACCTGGGGTTTGTCATAAACTTTGCAAAGTCCAGTTTGCACCCCTCCCAGAACATGGAGTTCATAGGAGCTCGACTGGACACCTTTCAGGCAAAGGCCTTTCTACCAGTGGACAGGGCCCACAGATTGATGGCTCTAGCCAGGCTATTCCACAGCAATTCTCTGGTCTCCGCCAGACAATTCCTGAGGCTCTTAGGCCACATGGCATCTACGGTCCATGTGACTCCAAATGCCCGTCTACACATGAGGCCAGCTCAATGGGGCCTCAGGACTCAGTGGCAAGTGCGGGTGTCCAGCCTACTACAGTCTTCTCTGCAATGGTGGCTTCATCTTCCAAATCTAGTGCACCCCCACACTCTCAGGTAATGACAACCGATGCTTCTCTTCAAGGTTGGGGTGCACATTGCAAAGGGGCATGTACTCAAGGCCTGTGGACTCCTTGGGAGGCCGCACAGCAGATCAATCTATTAGAACTGCGAGCTATCCGCTTAGCCCTTAGAACTTTCTCTCATCTCATCTCTCACCAGTCTGTCTTGGTTCAGACGGACAATCAAGTGGCTATGTCCTGTGAACAAACAAGGGGGCACAGGGTCCCGCCTTCTCTGTCAGGAAGCGCAGAAACTGTGCTCCTGGGCAGTCAATCATGGCATTCTTCTCAAAGCAGCCTACCTCCCAGGTCAGGAGAATTACCTGGCGGACAGATTGAGCAGGATCCTGCAGCCGCACGAATGGCAGTTGAACCCTTTAGTGGTTCAAGAGATCTTCCTGAGATGGGGTCTTCCAACCATAGATCTCTTTTCCAGTCCTCTGAACCGTCAACTACCCAGGTTCTGTTCCAGACAACCGCATACTCTGAGTAGCTGCGGATGCGTCTCTCATTCCATGGTCTACAGGCCTACTATATGCGTTTCCTCTCACGCCTCTAGTGTCCAAGACACTATTCAAGGTGACCTGGGACAAGGCCTCAGTGATTCTGGTGGCCCCCAGGTGGCCAAGGCAACCCTGGTTCCCACTACTATTGCAACTGGCGGTGGACACTCCTCTTCCTCTGGGGATGCAACCCGATCTCCTGTCTCAGGAGCAGGGATCCCTCTTGCACCCCAATCTCCAGTCCCTCAATTTGATGGCTTGGCTGCTGAAAGGGTAGTCCAAGCGCCTTTACTACTGCTTAGGGAAGTGGAGGACGTCGTCTTGGCCTCTAGGAGGCAGTCCACCAGAAAGTCTTATGCCCTTAAGTGGCATAGATTTTCTACCTGGTGTACTCAACACAACGAGAATCCCTTCTCATGCCTGGTACCTGTGGTGCTGCAGTATTTGCTTCACCTCTCCAACCTAGGCCTTAAATCCAATTCTGTTAGAGTTCATCTTAGTGCTCTTTCAGCACAACACTCACAGGTGGAGGGTCATTCTCTCTCCAGTCATCCTTTGGCGGCTCGCATCTTCAGAGGCCTGCTTTTGCTTAAGCCTCCAGTGCGTCCACCTGCCACTGAATGGGATTTAAATGTGGTCTTGCAACGGCTTACTTGCCCACCATTTGAACCTATGGCTACTTGCCCTCTGCGCTTTCTGTCCTGGAAAACGCTATTTCTGGTAGCCCTTACCTCAGCAAGGCAAGTGTGAGCTTCAGGCCCTGGTATCAGAAGCACCTTATACTAGGTTCTATAGGAACAGGGTAGTCTTATGGACTCATCCTAAGTTCCTTCCAAAGGTTGTCTCCTCCTTCCACCTCAATCAGGAGGTGGTTCTTCCGACTTTCTTTCCCAAGCCTCATGCTAGCCGGGCTGAGATGGTCCTGCATACCCTGGACTGTAGGAGGGCGTTGTCCTTCTACCTTGACCGTACGCGGGAGCACCGGAGGGCGGTTCAGCTCTTTGTCTCTTAAGACCCCAATAAGTTGGTGTTAGCTGTCTCCAAGCGTACTTTGTCCATATGGGTGGCTGACTGCATTGCCTGGGCTTACAGGGCAGCCAGCCTCTCGTTGCAGGGTCAAATTACAGCTCACCGTGTCAGGGCGAAGGCTGCGTCAGTGGCTCATCTCCGCTCTGTTCCGTTGGCAGACATCTGCTGGGCCACTACTTGGTCTTCAAGCCAGACTTTTGTGGCCCACTACTGCGTTGAGAGGGAGTCCCGCAGGGACAGTGCTTTCGGGCAAGCGGTACTCCATAATCTCTTTGGGGTTTAGGCAACTCCTACCCTTCGGCCCAGGTGGGCTACCTGTCAGGGGTGTTATCAGAGAAGATTCTATTCTTGCATGCTGAGGCTCTAGAGGGAGCTCATTTTTTCAGTTGGGGTCTCTGGTAGCCTAAGCTAGGGAGTCCCATATGTGAGGACTGACTTCCTGCTTGGTCCTGGAGAAAGAGTAGTTACTCACCTGTAACAGGTGTTCTCCCGGAGCAGCAGGAATCAGTCCTCACAACCCTCCCTCCTCCCCTTGGAGTTGCAGTCATATAATTTTATTTTTGCTGTCTTTTAGCTATGTCATCAGACTGAGCAAGATGGCACCCTTGGGCGGGAAGGGTACCACGCATGCGTGCTGCTTTCCCAAAGGCTTTCTATGAAAGCTGGGGAAATGCTCCGCATGGGGCCTCCGTCAGCACTGACGTCACCCATATGTGAGGATTGATTCCTGCTGTTCCTGGAGAACACCTGTTACAGGTGAGTATGTTTATTTTATTTGATATACTGCCCTTATAAAAGGGCAGAGCGGTTTACAAAATACACAATTTCAAAAAAGGAGGCGCAAGGCCAGAAGGGGAAAAGAAGTTACAATTGTTGATAGGTAGGTAGTAGAAAAAGAAAAAGGAGGTCAGCACAAGACACAGAGATTAGATCACACAAAAGGGGAGGTAAAATCAAAGGTGAGGGAGAAGAGGTGGGTCTTTAGATTGCGCTTGAAGGTAAGGTGGTGAGACTCTAGACGAAGGGAAGCGGGGAGTGAGTTCCAGAGAGCGGGGCCTGCGAAGAAGAAGGCTGAGGAACGAGTGGATTGAAGATGTGCAAGGAGAGGGGGGGGAGGTGGAGGCGATTGAGATGAAATGAACAAGGGGTATGCCTGGGGGTGTGGAAGGTGATGAGATCTGCCAGGTATTGCGGGGTGTTGGTGTGAAGTGCTTGGTGAACAAGGGTGAGTAGTTTGAACTGGAAGCGGAAGGGGACAGGTAACCAGTGAAGATGAACAAGTAGTGGCGAGATGTGGTCTTGTGGAGAGGAGTGGGTGATAATGCGAGCAGCAGTATTCTGAATCCTCTGCAGCCTATAAGTTGGGATTTGGGAAGACCAGTAAAGATGGAATTGGAGAAATCTAGGCGTGACATGACTAGTGATAGTAGCAGCGTAGTGAGGGCGGGCAGTGTGAGAAAGGGGCGAATTGCACGAACTTGACGCAGAAAAAAGGAGGTCTTGGTGATATGAGAGACGTGGGCTTGAAAGGAGAGATCAGAGTCGAAGAGCACACCCAGATAGCGGAAAGTTGAGACTAAGGGGATGGGAGAATCAGAGAAGGACGGAGCAAGTGTGGGGGGTGGGCTGCCATGGGAGAACCAGATTGCGATGGTTTTAGTTAAGTTGAGATGAAGACAATTCTGGGTTAACCAGTTTGCAACAGTGGAAAGGCAGGAGTTGAGTGCGGAGAGGTCAGGGTGAGAGGGGGAGGTGTGGTGGAGGAGGACGATATCATCTGCATATAATAGAAGGCAGAGATCCCAGATTGTTGTATTAGAAGGGCAAGAGGAGCAAGGAAGAGGTTGAAGAGGAGAGGAGCAAGTACAGAGCCCTGGGGAACCCCACAGGGTAGAGGAAAAGGATCTGAGGGAGAGGCGGAGGAAGAGGAGGGCAGGACTGAGCAGGACCTGGAGGAGAGGAAAGAATGGAACCAGTGGTGGACAGTGCTACAAAGACCTGCTTCACACAGACGGAGGAGAAGAGGAGAGTGGTCGACTAGATCAAAGGCAGCAGATAGATCCAAAGCCACCGCCACCGAGATATCTCTGTGATCGTGAGCTACATGCAGTGAGTTAGTGAAAGCAAGCAGAACAGTTTCGACGCTATGGCCTGGGCGGAACCCTGATTGACGGGGGTAAAGAAAGTTAGTGGAGTCAAGGTGGTGAGAGAGCTGTGCAAAAACAACCTTTTCGAGAAGTTTGGATAGGAAAGGGAGATTAGAAACTGGGCGGTAATGTGCTGGAACCATAGGGTCGAGTGTGGGTTTTTTGAGGATGGGGCGGATTAGAGTAGTTACTCACCTGTAACAGGTGTTCTCCAGGAGCAGCAGGAATCAGTCCTCACATATGGGTGTCATCGGCGCCGATGAAGCCCCAGCGGAGCATTTCCCCAGCTTTCTATGAAATCCTTTGGGAATGCAGGCACGCATGCGCGGTTCCCTTCCCGCCTAAAGGTGCCATCTTACCTCAGTCAAATGACATAGCTAAGAACAGCACGCAAAAATGAAAAATAAACTACGTACAACTTCAACTCCAAGGGGAGGAGGGAGGGTTGTGAGGACTGATTCCTGCTGCTCCTGGAGAACACCTGTTACAGGTGAGTAACTACTCTTTCTCCAGGACCAAGCAGGAAGTCAGTCCTCACATATGGGTGACTCCCTAGCTCTGGGCTACCAAGGAACCCAGGCTGAACAAGAGGACTCCCTCTAGTCCCAGCTGCAAAGAAAGGCTTTTCACTGACACAACCTCCACCGGTAGCCCAACAGAGGGCAGGAGGGCAGGAGTTGCCTAAACCTCAAAGAGGTTCCGGAGTACTGCTTGGCCAAAAGCACTGTCCCTACGGGACTCCCTCTCCAGACAGTAATGGGCCGCAAAAGTCTGGCTGGAAGACCAAGTTGCAGCCCTGCAGATGTCTACCAAGGGCACAGAGCGGGAATGAGCCACTGAGGCAGCCATTGCCCTGGCTCGGTGGGCCGTAACCCGACCCTGCAAAGGAAGGTCAGCCGCCGTGTAAGCCCAGGTGATACAGTCAGCCACCCAGATGGACAAGGTACACTTGGACACAGCCAACCCTAACTTATTAGGGTCAAAGGAGACGAAGAACTGAGTAGCCCTTCTATGCCCCTGCGTGCGGTCAAGGTAGAAGGATAAGGCCCTCCTACAGTCCAGGGTATGCAGAACTGCTTCAGCCTGGCTTGCATGAGGCCTAGGGAAGAATGTTGGAAGAACCACCTCCTGATTGAGGTGGAACGAGGAGACAACCTTTTGGAGGAACTTTGGATGAGTCCTGAGGACTACCCTGTTCCTATAAATCCTGGTGTAAGGCCTATCACAGACCAGGGCCTGAAGCTCACTCACTCGCCTAGCTGAAGTAAGGGCTATCAGGAAGAGTGTCTTCCAGGAGAGGAAGCGTAGTGGGCAAGTAGCCATGGGCTCAAAAGGTGGGCGAGTCAGTTGCTGCAAGACCACATTCAACTCCCACTCAGGGGCAGGAGGACGGATTGGGGGCTTGAGTAAAAGCAAGCCCCTGAGAAAGCGGGACACCAAGGGGTGACCCGAGAGAGAATGTCCCTCCACCAGTGAGTGGTGAGCTGCTAGAGCTGAGAGGTGGACCCGAACAGAATTGGACTTAAGTCCCTGATTGGACAAGTGCAGTAAGTACTGAAGCACTACTGGCAAAGTACAGGAGAAAGGATCCTCTGTACATAGCTGACACCACACAGAAAATCTCTTCCATTTGAGAGCATAGGTTTTCCTAGTGGACTGTTTCCTAGAGGCGAGGACAACCTCCTCAACTTCCTGAGGTAGGCCCCACGGAGCCAAAACTACCCTTGCAGCCTCCAGGCCATCAAATTGAGAGCTTTGAGATTGGGGTGCAGAAGGGAACCCTGCTCCTGTGAGAGAAGGTCGGGTTGCAACCCCCGAGGCAGTGGGGAATCCACCGCCAGTTGAAGTAGAAGCGGAAACCAAGGCTGTCTCAGCCACCTGGGAGCCACCAGCAGGACCGAGGCCTTGTCCTGAAGAATTTTGAAGAGAGTTCGGGCCACCAAGGGCGTGGGAGGAAACGCATACAGGAGGCCCAGAGACCATGGAATCAGAAAAGCATCTGCTGCTATTCTCAGAGGATGCGGTTGCCTGGAGCAGAACTTTGGCAGTTGCTTGTTCATTGGACTGGCAAAGAGATCTATCAAAGGGAGACCGCATTTCAGGAAGATCTTCTGAACCACTGAAGGATGCAGCTGCCACTCGTGGGGCTGCAGAATCCTGCTTAATCTGTCGGCCAGGCAGTTGTCCTGGCCTGGAAGGTACAAAGCCTTGAGCATATTGTGCTTGAGGGCAAATGAAGAAAGGTCCTGAGCCTCCTGACAAAGGATTCTGGACCCAGTCCCGCTGTTTGTTCACATAAAACATGGCTACTTGGTTGTCTGAACCAGGACAGATTGATGAGCCAGGGTAGGAGAGAAAGCTTTGAGTGCTAATCGAATAGCTCTGAGTTCGAGGAGATCTGCTGTGCAGCTTCCCAAGGAGACCACAGGCCCTGGGTGCACTTGCCTAGACAATGAGCTCCCCAGCCCTGCAGGGAGGCGTTGGTGGTCAGCACCACCGTGTGCCCAGAAATCTGAAAAGGCACCACCTTCAGTAGATGGGGTGGGTGCAGCCACCAGTTGAGGGAGTGCAGAAATTGTCTGGACACCCTTATCCTGTCTTTGAGGCTGCCTGTGGCCTGTGACCACTGAGTCCGAAGGCACCACTGTGCAGGCCTCATATGGAGCCTGGCATTGGGGGTCACATGTACTGTCGAGGCCATGTGGCCTAGAAGCCTCAGGCAGAGTCTGGCGGAGACTAGTGACCTGTTGAGAAACTGGTTTGCCAAGGCTATCAATCTTTGTGCTCTGTCTTCTGGCAAGAAAGCCTTTGCCAGTAGAGAGTCGAGCCTTGCTCCTATGAACTCCAAGTTCTGGGAGGGGAGCAAAGTGGACTTTGTGAAGTTTATTACAAACCCCAGGCTTCGAAGAAGCGCAATAGTTCTGAGGGTGGCTTGTCTGGCCTCCTGGCATGTCTGACCCCTGATGAGCCAGTCGTCCAGATAGGGGAAGACAAAGACTCCCTGATTTCTCAGGTAGGCCGCCACCACTGCCAGGCATTTGGTAAAGACCCTGGTAGCGGAGGTGAGGCTAAAAGGCAGAACTCTGTATTGAGAATGGTTTCCTCCCACAAGGAACCTGAGGTACTTTCTGTGGTCTGGATGAATGAGGATGTGAGTGTATGCATCCTTTAGATCTAAGGAGCATAGCCAATCTCCCTGCTGGAGGTAGGGCAGAAGAGTTCCAAGAGTAAGCATCTTGAACTTTTCTTTCTCTAGGAACTTGTTGAGATTCCTGAGGTCCAGAATGGGTCGAAGGCCACCGGTTCTTTTGGGCACCAGAAAATACCTTGAGTAGAATCCGTGACCTTGCAAGTGGGGAGGCACAGGCTCCACCGCCCTGTCCACCAACAGACCTTGAAGTTCCTGAAGGAGAAGGTCTGTGTGCAGGGAAGGCCTTGGAGGCTCCCCTGGAAAGTATGGTGGAGGCAGTTGGTGAAAATGTAGTGCATAGCCCCTGTGGACTATGTCCAACACCCAACTGTCCCCGGTGATGAGGGGCCACTGGTGGGCAAAGAGGGCGAGGCGACCTCCTGTGCAGGGTTGGGAGAGCAGGGATGGAGAGGCTATGCTCAAGGAGTCAAAACCCCCCACTCTGCTGAGTGGGAGCAGGGGCCGGAGGCTTGGGGGTCCTCTGCCTACGGCGCCCATTACCCTGCCCCTTGGCTTGCTGACCCTGGGGTGCAGCTTGGGCAGCCTGATATTGAGGGTACTGTTTGTAGGCAGTGCCCTTCCTTGGGTAAAAGGGCTTTTTACCCAAGCCCTTCTTTTTATGAGAAGGGGCAGAGGTCTTCCTAGACAGCCTTGTTCCTGTAAGGTGCTCTGTTTCGAGCTGGGCAGCCTTCTCTGTCATGGGCTTGCCAAAAAGGTTTTCACCTCGGCAAGGGACATTGACCAACTTGTCCTGAACCCATGGCTCGTGGTCCGATGACTGCAGCCATGCCTGGCGTCGAGCCGCGATGCCGGCTGCCGCAACTCGGGCCAAAGCCTCGAAGCCATCGTAGGCAGTGCGGGACATGAACTTCGAGCAGTCCCGAATCCCCGAGGACAAGGACTTGAATCTCTGCAAGGGTTCCCCGGAGAGTCCAGCAGAGAACCCGGCCAACTCCGTGGCCAGGTCCCGCAAGTACATGCCCATGTACAGCTGGTAAGACTGGACACGGCAAGCAAGCATCGAGCCCTAGAAGCACTTTCTACCGGCACCATCGAGGTTCCGGGCCTCCGTGCCGGGGGGGCACCGCGGAGTGCATCTTCTGGCTCTTCAGACAATGCATGGCCGATTCCACAACCATGGAATGGTGTGGTAGCTGTGCTTTCTGAAAGCCAGGGCTCTTCTTGAGTCGATAGATCAAGTCGACTCGCTTGTTTAAAACCGGCGCCGAGGCCGGTGCCTCCCACATCCGGAAGAGGAGCCGTTCCAGCATCAGAGGAACCGGGACAGTAAAGACCTCCTTCGGAGGAGAGTCATACTGTAGGGCCTCGAGCTCTTCCTTGGGGTCCGCCGGAATAGCCAAGGCAGTGGCCATATCCCGGACAAACTCCGAGAACCGAGTATCCTCCGGAGGGGATCTACTCCGGGGTTCAGACTGTGGTGAGTCCGACGGGACGCACCGAGTCTTGAACGTATCGGGGGACTCCTCATCCTCCGTCTCCCAGGCGGACTCTGACGAGGACTCAGGGTCCGACCCCGCGGGGCCCTGGAGCATCCGCCCCGACGCCGGAGGCACTGGCGTCGACGCCCTCGGTCCCGAGCGAGACCGCGACCGATGTCGACTTCGAGCCATGATGGACTCGAGTATCGGCTCGGTCTCCGGGGTCGACTTCGAAGTCGATGTCCTGGTGGTCGGGGCAGATGCGCCAGACAGGCTGGTCATCAGTGCCCGCTGCTGCTCCATGAAGGCAGACAATCTGCTCTCCAAGGCTGTCATCCTGAGACTCAGCTCGGGAGATGCAGCAGCCACCGACTCGGGCCCCGGCGGCGGCTCCCTGGGAGGAGAGTCCTCGAGGACTACAGGGCTTACGTGTCCAGCAGACTCCAGCTCCACGCGAGGAACTTTGGCAGGCTTCTCTTGGTCCACGGGCCCGGGGCAACGGTCAGGGGTCTTAGACCTGGCCCTCGAGGAGCCAAGGACCTCCGACGACGACGCCCTCGCGAGCCGCTTCTTCCTCTTGTGTTCCCGGTCGGGGGACCCCCTGTCCGAGGAGTTCCAACGGCGCTCGGGATCCGAATCCCGAGATGTCGAGGCCTCAGACGAGGGTCCGGGTCCGGGTCCGGGCCCGACTGGAGGCTGAGTCCGAGAAAAGCCTTTCTTTCTGCTGCTTGCGACTTCGGAGTGCCTTGGAAGACATCTTCCCACATGGCCCACACGACTTAGGGTTGTGATCAGGACCGAGGCAGCAGTCGTGTGTGTCGGTGAGAGACATTAATTTCTTACACCGATCACACTTCTTGAAACCGCTGGAAGCCATTGGGGAAAAAAGTGTCCCCGCGAGGTCAAAGGACTGGCCTTCCAGGGAAAAAGCAAAAAAGGGCGCGAACGCCAGCCACGAAGGGCAAAAACCGAAAAAGAAGAATCGGGCTTGATACCGGTGTACCGAACCCGGCGAGAGGGGAAACCGTTGTCGAACCGGGAGAAAAAACAGCGAGTATCGCCGAAAAAAATCAACTTTTATCCAGGATAACAGGACACACGTCCGGTGGGCTTCTCGGAAAAAAAGAGATTGAGGTAAGATGGCACCTTTAGGCGGGAAGGGAACCGCGCATGCATGCCTGCATTCCCAAAGGCTTTCATAGAAAGCTGGGGAAATGCTCCGCTGGGGCTTCATCGGCGCCGATGACACCCATATGTGAGGATTGACTTCCTGCTTGGTCCTGGAGAAAAGGCATGCTTCCAGGATTGGGGAAAGATCCCTGTGGAAAGACTTGTATTGAGCATGGTGAGAATAGAGGGAAGGAGTAAGTAGCCAAGAGGAGGGAATGGGATCAAGAGGACAGGATGCTTTATTGGAGGAGGAGATGAGCTGGTGAAGTTCAGCCGAGGTGGTTAGAGAAAAGGAAGCCCATGTGTGTGAGAGGCGGGAGGCGGCAAGGGTGGGGGGGGGGGGAGACTGGATTGGAGCAGGACAAGAAGGAAGAGACGCTCTTAGGGTAGAGATCTTGTCACTGAAGAATGAGGCGAGGAGTGAAGGGGGGGGGGGGGGCACAGGCTGAATGGGCCCAGTAGAGGTAGTAGAATGAAGAGAGGTGAGGGATCTGAGAGTAGAATAAAGATGGCGAGTCTGATTGGGGGCGTTAGTGATGGCAGTAGAGAAATATGTCTGCTTAGCAAGATGTACTTTGGAACGATAGTATGAGTGTTGTGCTTTTAAAGATGACAGAGTAGTTGGGGAGGGGGCTTTGCACCATAGTCTTTCAGCCCTGCGAAGGTGAGTACGGAGCAAGTGAAGGCCACTATGAAACCAAGGCTGTTTCAGGCAGCATCTAGGTGGCAGGGTCGAAGGGGTGCTAAATGGTCAAGGGCAGCAGAGAGGGTGGAGGACCAGGAGGAGGCCTGGGAGCTGGGGGAGAGGGAGGGGAATTCAGTGGGGGGAAGTTTGGTTGCTGGGGGAAAACACTGGATGGTGAGTGGGGTAATGTGGCGAGAGTACCATAATACGGAAGACACTGTGGAGGATGAAGGCGAGGGTGATGTCCTCGAATGAGAACAGAGAGCGGAGAGGCAAAAATGATCGGTCCAGGGAAGGTGAAGGGAGGACAGGTTGTGAAGCTGTAGAGAAGAGGAGAATGAGGTTAAGAGGAGATCAAGTGTGTGACCGGCGGAATGAGTGGGGAAAGGGACATGTTGTATTAAGGATAGATCGTGAAGGAGAGAGGCAAAATTGTGATCTCTGGTGGAGGTGAGGGGATTGAGGCGAAGGTTAAAGTCACCGGCAATGAGTAGATGAGGAAATGCAAGAGAAAGGTCTGAAATGCTACGAAGGAGAGAGTCCCAGATATCAGGATGAAGGGCCGGGGGAGAGTAAATAAGAATGTGCATCGGGGCTGAGGTATGGAGATGGAGTAAGAGAGCTTCTGGGTAGTGGAGCAGAGGGGAGAAAATTTGAGTGAATGAGAGAGAGGGATGCAGAATAGCTGCTACCCCGCCGCCTGAGCGGCCTATGCGAGGAACGGAGGCTCCAGCGAACCCAGTAGGAAGGCAGAGGGCGAGTAGGGCATCCTTCAACCATGTTTCAGTGATAAGGGTGAGGTCGAAGGAGGATTGTGTAATGAGGTCCTGAATAAGAAGGGTTTTGGATCTAAGAGATTGACAATTGAGAAGACCTATCTTGAGAGGAGCTTGAGGAAGAGCTGAGGGGCTAGGGAGCGAGGAGGGAGTGCGGGTGGGGGGCAAGCAAAGATGAAGGTTGGTGTAACAGCGAAGTTGGGAGTTGGAAGTGTGATTTTGGCGATGGCCCCACAGCACTGGTATGTAGGCCATTACGTGAAGAGCGGAGTGGGAGGGGGGTGCAAACAGGAGAAGAGAAACGTACCTGGGGCAGGAAGGTGGTGGTGCAAGCCGGATGCAGAGGCAAGAGGAGTAGAGAGAACGCGGAGTTCTCCGTAAGCCGACAGGGGGCCAGAAGAGTAACGAAGGAGAGGAGAATGGCCAGGATAGGGCCTGCGCTGCCGGAGTGGCCCCAAGGAGCGCACCTAAGGAGCACGGTGTGCTCCTTAGGTGCATGCCCCTGTTGAGCGCCGCTGGCGTTATGTTTTTAAATGCGATGGGCATAACTACTTTTTATGGCTCCTCTCCTCTCAGATGACAAAAGGTCTGATTACATCTGCCACTTGTTAAACATGCCCAGAATGTTTCCAAGTTAATGAAGAGAGCAACCTGCGATTGCTTTGAGTGTATTAGCAGAACTTCTGCTATCTGCATCGGTGCATGTCGGATTGCTTGGTTACAAGCATCTGATCTTGAACAGTGGGTGCAAGATAAGCTGGGGAATATTCCTTGTACAGGAGAAAACCTTTCTGGTAAGGATTGGCAGGACAAGGCCTCACGCATAGAGTCTGAGAACACTACCTTAAACAGGCTGCCAACCCAGCTAAGAAAAAGGCTGTAAAGAAACCAGTTTTCAACAAGAGAAAGAAGTTTTATCCTTCTTATACCCAGACCATGCATTGCCCCATCTATTCATCCCAGAAGGGACATCATCAGCCAAAGCAACACTCAGACCCCCTGAGCTCAACAGACCCAGCCTCCTCAAGGTCTTTGACTCTTTCCTAGAGAACTTAGCTGTCCTACCTCTACAGCTTCCAGAGCCAATTCACATCCCAGGCAGACTGTAACTTTGCAAAAAGATAGCATCAGATAACTTCAGAACATTGGACTCTTGCCATAGTGACCGAGGGGTGCAAACTTCACTTCCAGAGTTTACCTCCTCCCTCCACTCCAAGAGAGTTCAGTTCTCTGGCTCCTCTTACCATTCTCTTGGGCCAGGAGGTTACCTCCCTTCTCGCTCAAGGTGCCATAGAGGAGGTACCTCTATCTCAACAAGGCCTGGGCTTCTACTCCCCCCTACTTCCTCATTCCAAAGAAAACAGGAGGATACAGGCCCATTCTGGCCCTCAGAGAATTAAACAGGTACCTGTTCTGGGAGAAATTCAAAATGATCTCTCTCGGCACACTCCTCCCTTACATCCAAAGTCAGGATTGGCTTTATTCTCTAGATCTAAAGGATGCATATACACATATCCTTATTCATACAGAACACAGGAAGTTTCTTTGATTCCTCCTTCAGGGAAGACATTACCAGTACAGGGTTCTACCATTTGGCCTGGCTTCTGCCCCGAGAGTCTTTACAAAAGTGGTTGCAGCATTCCTAAGGACTCTAAGGCTATTTGTCTTCCCTTACTTAGATGAGTGACAGCAGCTCTAGAGGCCAGCTCTTAGCTCTCTTGGACAATGCAGGTCCTTCAACACTTGGGATTTGTAATAATTCTGCCAAAGTCCCAGCTTACCCCTTCTCAAACTCTAGAGTTCATAGGGACTCTTTTGGACACGCAGCAATCAAGGGTTTTTCTACCACAGATCCGCTGCACACGCATCATTCACCTGGCTTCTCAAGCAGCTATTTATTTATTTATTTATTTATTTAACAATTATTTCTATACCGCTCTTTCCCAAGTATCAAGTGCGGTTTACAAAGAACAGTATGTAATATGGTATGGGTAATATCATACCAAGTCATTTTACATAGAACAGGTGGAATTAGATACAGGTACAATATAAAGTTTGAACATTAAACTATTAGAACAATATAAAAGTTTGAACATTAAACTATTAGAACTTATATACATTGTAGATATTTACAAATTAAACTATTAGAACTTATATACATTGTAGATATTTACAAATTATATCATTTATCACTTGTGGTTGTATACATTATTCTAAACTTCAAAGCACGTAGTTATAGATATTTGTAGTATGGTTGTTAACCTGTGTCTCTTTGTGTAGTCTGGTTAGATTCTGCTCCTTTGTAGTGTATAAAAACCTAACAGCTCGAGAAATGCTTCAGTTGCTGGGCCACATGGCTTTCATGGTTCACGTGGTCCCCTATGCTCGTCTACATATGTGAGCAGCTCAGTGGACCCTAGCTTTGCAGTGGACTCAGGCATTAGGTCATCTGGGGGACAAAATCAGGAACTCTCTACATCTCATTTTGTCCCTCAGATGGTGGCAGTCACAAGAAAACCTCCTTGTAGGATCACCTTTTCAGAGGCCACCACACCAATCTATGCTGATGACAGATGCATCCAAGTTGGGCTGGGGAGATCACCTGGACAACTTATCCACTCAGGGTCTCTGGACTCAGCAAGAGGCTCGACTCCACATAAACCTGTTAGAGCTCAGAGCCATACTTAATGCTCTCAGTTCTGGTCCAGACGGACAATCAGATAGGCATGTCTATGTGAACAAGCAGGGGGGGGGGAGGGAACAGGTTCTCAGATGTTATGCAACGAAGCCCCGCATCTCTGGTCCTTCACCATACAACATCAGATCCACCTATTAACAGTGTATCTCCCTGGCAAACAGAATCTTCTGGCAGACAAGCTCAGCCGAGTACTACTGCCTCACGAGTGGTCTCTCCATGTGGACCAGAACGCTTGGATCTTTCAACTTTGGGGAACCCAGATATTTATTTTATTTATTTTATTTCTTTTTTATACCGCGCTATTTAGAATCAGTGCGGTTTACATGTATACTAACAGGTACTTTTTATTCCCTTGTCCCTGAAGGGCTCACAATCTAAGTGTACCTGAGGCAATGGAGGGTTAAGTGGCTTGCCCAAAGCCACAAGGAGTGGCCATGGGACTAGAGACCCCAGTCCCTCCGGCCTGAAGTTGCTTGTCCCCATGCGGGAATTGAACCCCCAGCCTTCCGGCCTGAGGTAACCTGCCAAACATCCCCGCTTCTGTTCCAGAATACCTGCTCAGAACAGTCAAGCGATGGATGCTTTCCACCTCCACTGGGATCAGGACTTCCTATATGCCTTCCCACCCATTCCCAAAACCCTTTTCAAGCTTCAGAGAGACAGGGGAATATGATCCTCATAGCCCCGCGCTGGCCACGTCAAGCGTGGTATCCACTGCTTCTATATCTCTCTCAGACCAATACTCTGGGCTTGGGATGTGCTCCAGATCTCCTATCCCAGGAGAACAGAATGCTCCTGCACCCAAGCCCTCAGTCTCTGCACCTGATTGCGTGGCTGCTGAGCGCTTAGCACTCTAGGATATTAACCTCTCCCAATAGGTTAAAGATATCCTTTTGGCCTCTAGGAAACCTTCCACAAGGTGTGCTTATGTTTTTAAGTGGAGAAGGTTTTCCATCTGGTGTTCAAATAGGGAATGTAATCCTTTTTCAATTCCCGTGGCGGCCTTACTCGAGTATCTCCTCCACCTTTCGTCCTCTGGACTTGACTAATTTGGTAAGGGTTCACCTCAGTGCCATTGTGGCTTTCCATACTCCCTTTGAAGGGCAACCTGTCTCTTCTCAGCCACTAGTAGCCCGCTTCATGAGAGGTCTACTTTTAACCAAGCCTCCCATTAGGCCACCATCCGTGGCTTAGGATCTTAATCTGGTACTTGGCCGGCTCATGAAGCCGCCCTTCGAACCTCTAGCCACCACATTTCTAAAGTATCTTTCTTGGAAAGTCATCTTCCTGATTGCTCTCACTTCTGCAAGATGCATTAGTGAGCTACAGGCTTTAGTGGCTGACCCCCCCTTACACACGGTTCCACCATGATAAGGTAGTCTTTAGGACTCATCCCCACTTTATGCCAAAGGTCTCGCCTTTTCATTTAAACTAGTTGGTTTACCTTCCTGTCTTCTTCCCTAAACGTCACGCCTCTAGTGCAGAAAGAAGTCTGCATACTCTAGATTGCAAGTGCGCTTTGGCCTTCTATCTTCAGAGAGCTAGACAGCACAGAAAGGCTTCACAGCTTTTTGTTGCTTTTGACTCCAGTCACCTGAGTTGATCAGTTACCAAGAGAACACTCTCCAAGTGGATTGCAGACTGCATATCTTTTACCTATGAGAGTAAGGGACTTTCTCTTGAAGGTCATGTCACAGCACACATTGTGTGAGCAATAGCTGCCTCCATGGCAAATCTATGCTCAGTGGCGATTGATGAAATATGCAAAGCAGCAACCTGGTCCTCTGTCCACACCTTTGCAGCCCATTACTGCTTGGACAAGGACTCCCTTCGGGATGCCTCGTTTGGCCAGGCTGTTCTCCAGCATCTTTTTCATACTTAGATCAACTCCTACCCCTCATCCTGGGTTTCGATACCAGATATCCTTGGGAGGATACATGACCCACTTAGGTCTCTGTTTCACTGCTCTATCTGTGGTCATCTCCAAGCTAGAGTGTCCCATATGTGAAGACTACATTCCTGCTTGCTTCTGGAGATAGCACAGTTACTCACCTGTAACAGGTGGTCTCCAGGAACAGCAGGAATTAAGTCTTCACAACCCACCCTCCTCCCCCAGGAGTTTATTTATTTATTTATTTACAGTTTCTATATACCGCGCTCTTTGGTATCAGCGCGGTTTACAGATAACAAATTTTCGCATTAGAACAATCTTTTGCTTACATTACAACAGGGTCAGTAACTTGGAAGTAACAGGGGAAACTATATACAAAATGGATATTTCACCTGTGGACAATTTACAGTTCACATAACATATTGAAATCATGGTGTAGAGAATTTGAGGTCTATGGACTTTTGGGTGTGCAGAGGGTCTGATTCGTGTTCTATCAGGGCTATGTTGTTGGGGTGTCAGAGGCTGTGTGGGTGATTTGAGAGATGGGGGGAGGGGGGCATAGGGTTAGTGCCTAAAAAGTGAAGACAGAATAGGTAGTGTTTAAGGACCTTTCTAAATTGGGAGAGGTCCTTTATTGATCGGATATGCGGAGGGAGATTGTTCCAGCATGTTGGAGCGAATAGGGTGAAGGCCCTATCTCTGGTTGCTTGGTTACATTAGTGTACTCATTTGGTATAGCGAGGGTATTAGCGGCTGCTGATCTTCTTAGCCTGTTCATGGGAGTGTTGATAAGAAGTGAGGAGAGGGAAGGTGGGGCTATCTGATTGATTGCTTTAAAGGAAAGCAATAGTGCTTTGTAGGTGATCCTGGCTTGAAGGGGTAGCCAGTGAAGCTCTGTTAGTATAGGAGTGATGTGGTCCCTTCTGGAAGTACAGCAGAGGATGTGGGCTGCTGAGTTCATCGCCAATTGAAGTGGGTTGAGGGTGCTCTTGGGCAGACCGTGTAGGATGATATTGGCGTAATCAAAATGTGGTGTCGCAAGGGATTGGAAGATTGTTCTGAAATCATTAGGGGCAAGTAGAGTTCTTAGGTGTTTCAGCGTTCTTATTTTATTGTAGATGGATTTGACAGTCTGCTTTGTGATCTTTGAAGGTCAGTTCTTGATCTATGGTGACTCCCAGGTAGCGAATCGATGATTTACATGGCAATTCCGCGTTTCTCACCTTCAATGTTGTGGGGGGAGAGAATTTCTTATTCCTGGTTACGAATAGGACTTCGGTTTTCTTGAAGTTTATTCGCAGATTCTAGGATAAGAGCCAGTCTTTAATTGCATTGAAGCAATCGATTATGGGGGAGAAGTTGGGGGCCTTGATATTTATTGGGGTGAATATCAGGACATCATCTGCATAGATCAAACTGGAGATGTTGAATGCTCTGATGATTTCACAGATCGGTTGCATATATATGTTAAATAGTAAAGCAGATAAAGAGGATCCTTGAGGTACACCCTGGTGTTGATGGAAAGGATCTGATGTTGAGGATCCTATCCGGACCTGTTGCCAGCGGTTAGTTAGGTAGGATCTACACCATTCCCAAGCCGATCCCTGAACTCCCTTTTCTTGGAGGCGGTGGAGAAGTTGCACATGGTTAACCGAGTCGAAAGCTGCCGAGATATCAAGGAAGATAAGGATGAACCCATTTTCAATTTTGTCAATCCCTCTTGATAAGGTGTTGATAAGTAATGTGAGTAAGGTCTCTATACTGTGGGACTCACGGAACCCGTGTTGGAAGGGATCAAGTGGGGCTGAAATATCTATGTGCTGCTGCAATTGGATTTGGACCACCTTCTCGATGATTTTGGCTAGAAGGGGTATACTTGAAATTGGACGATAGGAGTCTGTTTTCGCTGGGTCGAGTTTATTGTTTTTCAGGAGAGGGCGTATGGAAGTTTGCTTGAGAGATGTTGGGCACCCCCGCGTGCAGATGCGAGGCGTCCAACCACCAAGCGAGGCTTAGCCTCACTGCCTCCGGATACACGAGCTTCTGAGAAAGAGGCTGAAGCTGAGGAGACCACCTGGACAACAAAGCTTGTTGCAGAGGCCGCATATGAGCCCTGGCCCAAGGGACCATTTCCAGCGTCGCCGCCATGGAGCCCAAGAGCTGTAGGTATCGCCACGCCGATGGGGCAGCCTGAGCTAAGAAGGCCTGCACTTGACCCAAGATCTTCAACACTCTGGGCTCCGGCAGGGCTACTGACCCCACGTTGGTGTTGAATAAGGTACCCAGGTAAGTAAGCTGTTGGACTGGGAGCAGCTGACTCTTCGCCCGGTTCACGACCCAACTGAGCTGCTCGAGTACTTGCACGACTCGCGCCGTAGCCGTTACCGCTTCCGGATAAGAATCGGCCTGGATCAACCAATCGTCCAGATAAGGATGAACTCGAATACCTTCCTTGCGCAAAGCCGCCGCTACCACTACCATCACCTTTGTGAACGTCCGGGGAGCCGTTGCTAAGCCGAACGGCATAGCCCGAAACTGGAAATGCCCCTCGGGCACCGCAAATCTCAGAAACCGCTGGTGATTGGGGCGTATCGGAATGTGCAGATAAGCTTTGGTGAGATCTAGGGAGGAGAGAAATTCCCCTGTCCGCACAGCCCGAATGACGGACGGGAGCGTTTCCATCCGAAAATGCGTAACCTTTAAGGAGCGGTTGACATGCTTGAGATCGAGAACCGGATGAAAAGAACCTTCTTTCTTGGGCACGACAAAATAAATCGAGTATCGACCTAGTCCGCACTGGTCGGGGGGCACTGGAACCACCGCCTGTAGTTGTAACAACCTGTGCAGGGTATCGCTTATCGCTCGCTTTTTTGGCGCCGTTCCCGCGCAAGAAACCATGAAGGCTTCTCGTAACGGGAGAGCAAACTCCAACGCATACCCCTCCCGAATGATTTCCAGCACCCATCGATCTGACGTAATCGCGGTCCAGGCAGAAAGAAAGCCCTGCAAGCGACCCCCTACAGGTCTCTCCGCCTGGACCAGCTGACCTTCATTGAGGTTTCTTTGCTGCCCCCTGTGGAGCATTGAAATAACCTCTGCCGTAGCCCCGAGCTCCTCGAAAGGACTGATTGCGAGGGCCAAAACAAGACTTCGGATAGGGAGCAAAACATGCTCCCCTAAACTTACGAGGATCACGACTGGGACCTTTAAACCCCAAGCCCGCTCTAGGTGTCTTAGGGCGATCCTCCGGCAAACGACCCCCCTTGGAGTCCCCGAGATCTTTCACAATCTTCTCCAAGGCTTCCCCAAAAAGCAGCTTGCCCTTATAGGGGAGTTTGCTGAGTCTGGCCTTCAAAGAAGTATCCGCCGCCCAGTTCCTCAGCCAGAGGAAACGGCGGGCCGCAATCACAGAAGCCATAGATTTCGCCGAGATCCGAACCAAATCATAGAAAGCGTCCGCTAGGTACGCCGCTGCCGACTCCAACTTAGCTCCCTTAGCGGACGAACCTTCCGGAGACTGCGTCGTAGACTCTCCCTGGAGCCAACGAATGGATGCCCTGGAGACATACGCCCCACAAATGGACGTCTGCAACGCCAGAGCACTGGAATCAAAGGCCTGTTTCAGGAGACCCTCCAGTCTGCGATCCTGCAGGTCCTTAAGCGCTGCTCCACCTTCGACGGGTATGGTGGTCTTCTTAGTCACCGCCGAGACTAAGGCATCCACCTTAGGCATTTTCAATAGCTCCTTCTCCTCCAGGGGAATAGGGTAAAGGCGCCCCAGAGCACGAGCCCCCCGAAGGGTAGCTTCCGGGAACTCCCACTCTGACTCCACCATCTGCCGTATAACTCGATGAACTGGGAAGCAGCGCTGCTCAGACTTAAAGCCCTGCAACAAAGGGTCCTCTAAGGGCTCCTGAGGCAGCGAGGGCACCACAAGATTCAGTGCGGATAAGGATTGTGCAATAAGAGCCCCCAGTTCCTCCTTACGGAATACACGAAATACGTTAGGATCCTCCCCAGGAGTTAGTTCACCTTCTTCCAGTTCCAGGGGCCATTCCATACCTGCTTCAGAACTAATCTCCCCCTCCTCCATTCCTAGAGGGACTGAGAACTGCTGCTCTGCGCTTTCGAGCCCAGGCTCCAGCACTGCCCCCCTCTGGGAAGGACCCTCATCCGGATCCAACGCAGATGGTGTATACTGTACCATGTCCTCCCCAGCCTTTGACCGCGAGGGACAGAGGAGCTGAGAAGCCTGCAGCGTATAGGCCTTATGTAAGGCTAAAATGAAATCTGGCGAAAATAACGCAGCCAGCTCTCCCTGAGCTTCAGGTGGGGCTGGAGCTGCGGTTACTGGCGCTGGAGCCTCTTTCTGTGCCTTTGCTTTGCGTTTGCCAGGCCTAGACTGCCCCGTGGGAGAAGCGGCCGGCTCATTTAAAATGGCCACCGTTCCCGCCTTTTCAGAAGGAGGGTGCTGCTTATCCCCCTGCTTCTGTTCCGACTTGCCCTCCATTGCGCTCATGAAAAAAACAGCGATCCACTTAGGAAAAGTGAGGGGAGCACTGGCAGCCGGCCCGGAAAGCCCCTACGTTACCGACTCGCGAAACGCTGACAACCGTGCTGCCTTACACACGCCGCCACGAAAGACAAGGGACCCGCTGCAATTAGCTGCCTACCTTGTGACCGCTGCGCTCCGGAGCGTGTCTCCGCCGCCCCGCAGCTAGCGGGAGACGGAGAACATGAGGCTCTGCAATTTCGGGTGGATTCTGGGGCTCCCAGATCGTACCTCCTGCAGGTTGAAAGAGTCCGGCTGCAATGAGGCAGGCTCTGCCTCGCTCCTGAGGTAACTCTCAGAACCGGCTCTCCTTAAAATTCAACAATCGTTGCTGTGTCAGGGAAAGAAGCAAGATCACAGCTCAGCTAGAGCCTATCTGCTTATTTAAACTGCTGCAGTCATCTAGAGCCTTCAAGGATCAGGTAGTGAGGAGGGAGAGGCATCGAACCCACATCCATTCCAGCTGCTGAGGACTGTAAGACTGGAGTGGAACATCAAGAGGAGGGGCTTAAGCTGCTGGCAAAAGTTTGGTTTTACAGTCCTCAGCTGCTGGAAGGGATTGACAACCCTATCGTTCCCTGGACTGGCCCGGAGATACGAAAAGGAAGATCCAGTTGTGAAGGAAAGTTGCATGATGAGTTGTACCTTCTTCTCTCCTCCTATCTCAGCTACACACTCAACTAAAGAGGGAGAACTGGGAAGGCAGCTACAGAGGCAGAGTGGGATGCTCCCAAAAGCTTTCCTATTGGATGCTGGGGAGCATTCCCACGTGGGCTCCATCGGTACTGACATCACCCATATGTGAAGACTTAATTCCTGCTGTTCCCAGAGAGCACCTGTTACAGGTAACTATGCTTTGTGGACTAGCAAGTGTGTCTTGTACTTGATCCAGCTGAGTAGAGGAAGCCAGTGTAGCAATTTCAATGTAGATATGATGTGTTTGTATCTAGTGGTCCCTGTAAGGGTACATGCTGTAGTGTATAGGGCTTCCTGGAGGAGTAGGGTGGAAAGTGACAAGCCATTGGCATGGTCAGGTATGAGAATTTCACCCCCTGTTGTCTGGGGTATGATTGCATTCTATGAGAATAGGCAGACTCAGCTTGACATTGCCATTTATGGCTTCTCTCCCAGAGTTGAGAGCATGTAGGGAAAATATTTTTATATATGCCAACCCGATTAGAAATCTTTGACCATGCCAATGACTTGTCACTTTAGTCAGCCATGATGGCATACATTTTCACTGCCTTTTTGGGTTGCCCTTTAGGATACACCTTGGCTAGGAATATCTTGGCCCATGACTTTCTGGACTGTCTCTCCAAACTTAGGAGAGTATGTAGGGAGTTCAGTAATCCAAGTGACTGATAAACCTGCTCTCTTCATAGAGTCCAAGGAATTCCTGAGAATCATGAAAAGGGAAGTCTTCAAGGATGAATCAAACAGCTAAGCAGCTCTTCTCTCATTCCACAGAGCCAGGCCTGGACTTCCTAACAAAACTTAGGCCCTCTCAAGACTCACTTCATTGTAAAGTATTTTGAGAAAGAAGCGGGAGCCACAACAGAACTCTGTAACATTCATGAAAAAGACAGACATGCTCAGTAGAGCCAGCTCTGCCATTATGAGAAAATGAGGAATGCTGATATTTACCTACCATCAGTGAGTATCACCCATAGAAACCAGGTCAGCTCCAAATAGTGTTTGCTTTGAGTGTTTAGTGCCAGGGATCATCATGAAATGTGCTCTGTACTCAGACTGACCTGATCAATAGATTAGTAGAGGTTCTAAGACACATATAAAACTTTGTTAAATAAAATAAATCAGAAAAGATATTACCATTACTGCTCACATCCACAATGACTATAGGAGCTACCTATTTTTGTGGTACTGTAACAACAATATCAATGGCAAGATTGCTGAATACAGACTACATGTCCACCTCAGTAACAACATATGGGCTCAGGAAAACAGCACAATAATGGCAGACAAACCTTTATCCACAAAATGTCTTATGTGGATTATGGATTAAAGTATTATATTAACCATATATACTCTTGTTATGTAGCTCAGTTCTATGTAATCAGTTGAAATATACTGTCATGTTATGTTCGCTGTAAACCATCTTGAATTGAAGAAAGATGGTATATAAAAACTGTAAAATAAGTCTACCAATTAAAGCCACTACTGACCTGCTGAAAAGGACACAGGCCATGGTAGCAGAAGAAAACCTGAAATTATAGAAAATAGCCTTCAACTACATCAAAGCAATGAGAGCATTCTCAGAAGACCATGCTAAAATCTTGAAGAAAGCATAGTTACCTGTAACAGGTGTTCTCCAGGAACAGCAGGAACACCTGTTACAGGAGTAACTACACTTTCTCTAGGAACAAGCAGGAAGTCAGTCCTCACATATGGGACTGGTAAGCTTGTAAACAGTCTCTTACATGCATTTGTGCAGCACTGCATACATTTTGTAGCGCTATACAAATGCTCAGTAGTAGTCATCATACCCAGCTACAGGCTGCCAAAAATACCACCACCCAGGAAAAAGATTTAGGCATCATTGTAGATAACATGTTAAAACCCTCGGCCCAGTGTGCAGCAGCGGCCAAGAGAGCAAATAGAATGCTAGGTATCGTTCCATGGTGAGACTGCACCTTGAATATTGTGTGCAATTCTAGTTGCCGTATCTTAAAAAGGATATAGTGTTATTAGAAAAGGTTCGGAGAAGAGCCACCAAAATGGTAAAGGGGATGGAAGGATACTCCTATGAAGAAAGGCTAAAAAGGTTAGGGCTCTTTAAACTGGAAAAGAGATGGCTGAGGGGAGATATGATAGAAGTCTATAAATTAATGAACATAGTGGAACGGGTAAATGTAGATCGATTGTTTACGTTATCAGAATATAGAAAGACTAGGGGACATGCAACAAAGCTACAGGGTAAACTATTTTAAGACTAATAAAATAAAATAAAATATTTTTTCACTCAACATGTAATCAAACTCTGCAATTTGTTACTGGAGGATATGGTAAAGGCTGTTAGTTTTGCTGGGTTTAAAAAAAGGTTTGGACAAGTTCCTGGAGGAAAGGTCCATAAACCATTATTAAGAAGGGACCCAGGATATCAATGCTTGACCCAGTACAAGCATTGTGGAACTTGTGTCTTTTGGGGGAAACTGCTAGGTACATATGACCTAGATTGGCCACTGCTGGAAACAGGATACTGGGCTTGATGGACCTTCGTTTGACCCAGTATGGCATATCTTATGGTATGTTATGTAGCCGCCAACTCCTCTAAAAAAAAAATTGAAGCGGGGAGGGGGGCAGTAAGGAGCACAAATGGCACCAAGGCCAGGGACATAGCTGCAGCACTGAGCATGAAATCACCATAGCAGGAGCAGGAAACAATGGGCTAGAGGGAAGGAGTGGTACTATTCCCCAAAGATATGACAGAGTACTGCCTGGCACTGTCATGCTGTGAGCTTTCTTCCAAGCAGTAATGTGCAGCGAATGGACTAAAGACGAGGTGGCAGCCTAGCAGATATCCAGCAGAGGGTCAGAGCACAGGTTGGCTACCAATGCCACCATTCTCCAGGGAGAGTCCAGCCTGCTACCCAGGGAGGCAGGGTACACTTGGAGACTGCTACCCCACGCCTGTTGACATCATAAGAGACAAACAGTTGCAACTAGCAGCAGGGGGTTTTGTCCTCTGAAGGTAGAAGGACAGGGCCCTCTTGCCATTCAGGATGTGTAAGGCCGCTTCCACCCAGGAGGCCTGGGGGGAGGGGGGGAGGAGAGTGAGCAGGATCACCTCCTTGTTCATGTGGAAAACAGACACATCCTTAGGCAGGAATTTGGGGTGTATCCAGAGAACTACCCTATTGCTATAGAACCTGGTGTAGGGGCATATGCCACCAATGCTTGAAGCTCACTTATCCACCTGGCCAAAGTGAGCATGACCAGGAATACCACTTTCCATGATAAATACTTCAGATGGCACGTAGCCAGCTCAAAGAATGGAGCTATCAGCTTCCCCAGAATGACATTCAGATCCCACACTATCAGCAGAGGTCAAACGGGGGGCTGAGAGAGGAGAGGCTCCTTCATGAAGCAGCCCACCAGCAGAGGCACTGAGACACTATGGCACTGAGGTACACCCTAACCAATTTGTACTTCAACCCAGTCCAGGAGAGGTACAGAATATACTGCAAGATGTCCTGTAGAGCAAGATAAGGGGTTGAGGGTCTTATCTGCACACCAGACAGAACTAGTGCCAATTGAAAGCATACACCTGCCACATAGAGTCCTTACAGGAGGCCAGTAAGACATCCTCCACTTCCTTGGAGAGGTGGAAGTGAACGATGGTTAGCCTCTCAGCAGCCACAGTGTCAGGAAGAGGGACCAGACCCCCACCTCAGGCCAGATCATGGCTCCAGTACTTATATAAGGCAGGTCCCTTCTTACGAGAACTTTTATAGAATTCAAGGGAGTGGGATACACTATTGCCTCAAGAAAAGGCAAGAATGGGACGTGTAGAAAAATTCTCTCCAAATGCTCAAACAGTTCCATTTCCCATATCCATACATTTCAACATCTCTTCTGGCTTTCCACCACAGAGATTTGTGTTGTCTCAGATGCTTCCAAAAGGGAATAGCACACCTGAAGGTAATAGATTCAGAGAACACCTCTCATGGTGGATCATGATTTGGCAAAGCTAAGTTTATAACACAGCCTAACCATACCATGGCTTGAGTTATGCAGTGCAGTATTGGTAGTAGAAATGGATATCCATCTTACTCATGCACATCTCTAACTAGACATGGCAAAGTTCTACTCCCAGTAGGATGGTGCTAGGCTACATCTACAACCAAACTAGGTAGCTTTATGTCAGCAACAGAGTTGAAAGCATATGGAAATCAATATAACTGGAGCAATGACATGGACCAAAAGTCAGTAGACCATACTATGAGATCTGTTCCAGCAGACATGGTTAATGGGACCAGACTTACTCTTAAAACTTAACCACACCCTCTCAGCTTCAGTAGACATCTCTGCACTTGTGAATGCTGAATCTGACTCAGAGGTCCATCCAGGACCTTTGGCACTAGCGTTACAGGAGGCAACCTAAAAGTGCACTGTTTCAGCCACTTCTCTAGATGGGCAATGCTCAGAAGAGCCATAGCATATATCATCCATATTGCACATTCATGTCATCAAGCACTAGGGAGAGCATCAAGTACTTTTCACCTTTGGTAATTCTGCATGATGCCCCAAATTATCAACTCTCCAGAGCAAAGACCATTCTAAGCTGCATGCAACCAGAAACATATGCCAAGGCATTCAAGCACATCAACAGAAAAGAAGACATTCCCAAAAATAGCTGTCTTTGTTGATAGTCTGAGGGGTGGGTGGTAGGCTCACAAATGCTGAATTTGCAAGAGTACAACCCCCCCTCCCCATTGTCTCAGGGCAGCACCATGTCTCTACCTTGTGTGCTAGTACCAAAAGCAAGTCTCACAATAAGGCTGACACGTCACAAGAGTCATCAGAGTACCATGGTTTTGAATTGTCAAAGCTAACCTATACAACCACCACAGTGATCCATAAATGTTTCAAATAGTACAAACTAAGGCAAATCTCAAAAGATGATGGACCTACCAGCCAATCAACTCTGCACCAAGCCCCATTCACCTGTGTGGGAGCTAGATGTGTGACTATGGTCAGTCACATCATGACACACCAGAGAATACGCAAACAGCAAGCGATGGACTAGGCTGTTCATTTGTATGAACACCTGTGCTGGATACCTCAAGCTTCATAAATGCTCTCAGAAGCTTCTTCTCTATCAGGATTCCACCCAAACAAATCTGTTCTGACAGACTCAACTTCATGGGAGCTTGCAAAGAGCTAAATAGCTCAGAGAACATAGATGATTCTCAGTCACAAGGTACCTATATGATCAACAATGCATGTGGGTATTCAATCTTCCTCACACTTCATGCAGGGGAACATATGATTGGGACAACACATCTAATGACACAACTCTTTGCCATCATCAATGCAAGATTTTTTTGTTCCAGCATCTACTGATTCAGAATTACCACTGATCTGTCGTCAGCTACACTTTTGACCAAAAGACTAGCACAGGCTCAGCTCCAGCTGGAGAGTTCAAGATAGATCTCTACAAAAACAGCAACAAGGACAAGACCAGGGAACAGAAATGCAGAAGAATAACCTGATGGCCCTTGCCTCGAGACACTTGATGGACTATACCACTTCCCTGTGGTTCCAACGATCCTGGGCCATTCGGTCTAGGCAATGGGCTCCCCAGCACGAGAGACTGACATCCATTGTCAGAAGGATCCATGAGCAAACATCCAGCAGCACGTGCTTCCTCACATGACAGCTGCTGCCACTTCCACAGGCTGACCTTCACCATCATTGGAAACAGGACCCTGAGCTCAAATTCCTGAGAACTCTGTGACCACCAAGTGAGCAAGGACTGTTGGAGAGCTGCAAGTGTGCACACATGACACCATCTCGATTGTCATCGCCATCAATCCGAGGAGCTGAAGAGAATTCCAGACTCAGGGAGCCTGCTGCAAACAGAGCAGTGCTAGGCAATTCAACAGCCTTTTGACTTTCTCCTCTGGCAGGAAGACACTGCCCACTTGAGTATCACAATGTGCTCCCAGGGACTAGGAAGGCATCAACTGGCTCTTTCCCTGATTGATCACCCAGCTGAGGTTTTCTAAAAAGAACACCTCTCAGGTCATTACCCAAAATGCCTTCAATATAGGTGTACACAAATCCCTCTGCACCATAGCACCACAGCTACTACCACCATGACTTAGGAGCAATGTTCCCTCTAATTTTCTGTAGACTGTGAGAGCATAAAATATCAGCCGTGCAGCTTTTGAAGGAAGGTTAAATTTTTGTGTGCCACATAACGACACTCAGAGTTATATACTTTAAAATTTGACTACACGTCAGAATACAGTATGTACACCACATTGATTTTAATCAAATGAAAATAGACAATTACTAAATGAAGCAGAAAACTTCTAGTAATTACAATCACAACTTTTAAATTTTAAGACATCTGTGTTTTCTATCAGAACCGTAATTTTTGTGCATTCTGTTGTAAAGTATGTGCAGTCGCTCGGCGAGATGTGTGCACGCGCACAGCTTAGAGGGAACAGTGCTTAGGAGAACATCCATGGGGCAGTGGAGAGTCTGAATGGGAGGGCAGCAAACTAAAAGAAAGAACCAAACACAGATACCTTTACTGATCCTTCAGGATCAGGATATGAAAATACACCTGTCAAATCTAGAAATGCCAGGAACTTCTCTCCGTGCACTGCTTGAATCATGAAGCGCAAGTGCTTGTTGACAACCCTTAAAAGTACAGAATGGGTATGAAGGATTTGTCCTTTTTTTGGCATCACAAAAAGATAGAATACCTGCCCTTGCTCTGATCATCCAGGGGGAATAGGCACTACTGCCTTCAGGAGCAGCAACTTGTCCAAGGTGGCCTGCAAAGCAGCCCTTTTGATCATATACTGACAAGGGGAGATGAAGGCACACGGTATCAGCAGCTTGCATTCCATGACATAGCCGTACTGACTGATGTCTAGCACCTAGCCATCCTTTGTGACCTGGACCCATTCCTGAAAGAAAATGTGAAGCCTGCCCCAAACTGGAGGAACCAGGAAATGTGTCCCCAAACCTTCATTGCACAGCCTGGGAGGGTTCTCCTCTGGAGGAGTGTGGCCCTGGACTCACATGCTCCATGAAAGAACTGTGAATGTTTTCATGCTTCAGGTTCAAAGTAGAAAGGCTTTCCAGGCCAGTAGTGATGAGAGTTCCACAAGACAGACCAGTGCACCTGAGGAGAGTGACCGGAGGCTGACAGGAAAGGAGCACCTGCTTGCTTCACAGGCCCCCTGGACCTGTCTTCCATAAGGCGTTAAGATTGACTTTTAAAAGGAAACTTCTTTTTGAAGGAAGTCAGGTCAACTGGGCTTTAGACAATGTATCCATTGCTCAGTGTTACCATCAACAGGGTACTATCCCTGGCCACTAAACTTACAAGGTCATACATGACATCAGAAAAAGACCATCAACTGCAAGAGAGAGGTGGTATCATCCAGCAGAAGAGACTAAAACCGCTGAAGCAGGGCTCGAGAAATCAGGCCTGCACAACTGAAGAATAGCAGTTGCCAAAGCGGTGAACTGATTCTTCAATAATGAATCTATCTTCCAGTCCAGAGAATCCTTTAAGGCCGATCTACCTTCCACAGGAATGGTGATCCATCTGCTAACTGCTGTGAGCTGCGCATCCACCTTGGGAATATCAAACCAAACGCACTCTTCTGGGAGCGTGTACATCATCTTCTCCAGGAACAAGCAGGAAGTCAGTCCTCACATATGGGTGACATTGGCGCTGACGGAGCCCTCATGCAGAGCAATTCCTCAGCTTTCAAAGAAAGCCTTTGGGATTGCATCACGCAAGCATGGTCCTCTTCCCGCCCAAGGGTGCCATCTTGCTCAGTCTCCCTTTTTCCACAGAGCCCAACAGACATTGTCCCTAATTCCTCATGGAAAAAGTGCATCAAAACTTTAGAAAAAATTTTTTTCTCTTCGACCAGTTCAACGCCAGTTCCCCTTCGCAGCTGTGGCTCAGTACACCGGTATCGAGTCAAGTCAATTTTTTGCGTTTTTGTCCTTAGTGACTAGCGTTCGCACTCTTTTTTTTTTATTTTCACTGGCAGCCCGGTCCTTCGACCCCCCATGGGCCCCATAGTCAGGTTTAAAAAGTGTGATCGATGTAAGATGTTAATATCCCTCACCGACACACATGACTGCTGTCTCCGATGCCTCAGGCCCAACCATGACCCAAAGGTCTGTGGCAGGTGTGGGAAAATGTCCTCTAAAGGCACTCTGAAGTACACGGCGGCAGCAGCAGCATGAAAGGATTTTCTCAGAGTCCACATCCTCCCCCGGATCCGGACCTTATCAGAAGCCTCGACGTCTCGGGAGCTGTCTGAACCCAAGGACTGTCAGAGGGCTTCTGAACAGGGGTCTCCCTCCCAGGAACACCAGAGGAAGAAGCAGCCCATGAAGGCCACGTCGTTGGATGCCTCCAATCACCCTGGGCCCTTGAAAGCCAGGTCACGGAGTCTTGACTGCCACCCCGGGTCCTCGGAGTCAGAGCGGCCTGCAAAAATACCTCACACGGAGCCGGAGACACCGAGGCGGGTAAGTGCTGCTGTCCTCGTGGATTCCCCTCCAGGGGAGCCGACGTCGGGGCCCAAGCCAGAGGCTGCAGAGTCTTCTGAGCTCGGTCTCAGGATGACAGCCCTGGAGCGCAGCATGTCTGCCTTCATGGAACAGCAGCGGGCGCTGATAGCTGGTCTCACCAGTCCATCCACCCCGACCACCGGGACCTCGACATCCAAGTCAACCCCTGAGGCCAAGCCGATCCTTGAGACTCTTCGGACTTGAGTCGATCCTTGGCCAAGGTCTCCCTCGACCTCCTGCTCGGGACAGAGGTCGTCAACAGTGCTCTCGGCATCGGGGCGGTCAGGGCCAGAGCCCCAGCCCTCGCAGCCAGAGCCCCTCAATTCCTCCTCAGAGGAATCGGCATGGGAGACAGAAGATGAGAAGTCCCTGGACACCCATTGGGCCCAGTATGTCCCATCGGACTCACCGGGTTCAGAGCCTCAGAGAAGGTCCCCTCTGGAGGATACCTGGTTCTCAGACTTTGTCAAGGACAGGACCAAGGCTTTGGCATTCCCAGCAGATACCGAGGAGCCTCGAGATGAAGAGCTTGAGGCCCTCCAGTATGACTTTCCCCCGAGGGAAGCCCTTACTGTGCCGGTTCCTCCGATGTTGGAACGGCTGATGCTCCGCATGTGGGAGTCGCCAGCCTCGATGCCGGTGCTCAGCAAGCAGGTCGATTCCATCTATCGAGTCCGCAAGAGCCCTGGGTTCCAAAAGGCACAGCTGCCACACAACTCCATGGGTTGTGGAATCGGCCATGCACAGGCTCAAGAGCCAAAAAACACACTACTCAGTGCCTCCTGGCCAGGAGGCCCAGAACCTGGACGCCCTTGGCAGAAAATGCTTCCAGGGCTCGATGTTGTCATGCCGTGTCCAAACCTACCAGCTATACATGGGCATGTACTTGAGGGACCTGGCAAAGGAGATTACTGGGTTCTCAGCTGGCCTCTCCAAAGCACCCTTGCAGCGCTTCAATGCCTTGTCCACTGGGACTCAGGAGTGCTCGAAGTTCATATCTCGAGCAGCCTATGATGGCTTCAAGGCTTCAGCCCAAGTAGCCGCAGCTGACATCGGTGCATGCCGCCAGGCCTGGCTAATGTCATCAGATCAGGAACCATGGGTTCAGGACAAGTTAGTCAATGTCCCTTGCCGAGGTGACCACACCTCTTTGGCAAACCCATGACTGAGAAGGCTGCTGAGCTCGAGCTCGAGTCCGAGTACTTGACCCGGACAAGACTCTCAAAGAAGAGTTCTGCCCCTTCTAAGATGGGCTCGGGTAAAAAGTCCTTTTTCCCGAGGAAGGGTACTGCTTACCGCAACTACCCCACTTACCAGGCCACCCCAGCTCCCCAACAGGGGCAGCAGGCCAAGGTACAGGGGCATGGCCCACATAAGCAGAAGACCCCCAAGCCCCAGGCCCTGGCTCTTACCCAGCCGGGAGGGTGTTTTTTTTTTTTAAAACTCCCAAGACATAGTCCCTCTTCCGCCAGTGGTAAGGTCTTGCACAGGAGGCAGGCTAACCCTGTACGCCCACAGGTGGCCAGCCATCACCTCCAATATCTGGGTCCTGCAAATAGTCCAAAGGGGCTATTTGCTTCACTTCAGCCAGAAACCATCCTCCTCCTTTCCAGGAGAGCCTCTCAGACCCCCTCTTCACAGGAACCTCCTCTTGCAGGAGTTGGCAGGTCTTCTAGAGGATCAGGCGGTGGAACCGGTGCCCCACCACTTGCAGGGTAAGGGCTTCTACTCCAAGTATTTTCTCATACCAAAGAGGACAGGAGCCTCAGACCCATCCTTGACCTGAGAAACTTAAGTTCCTGGCGAGGGAAAAGTTCAAGATGCTTTCCCTTGGAATGTTGCTGCCTTACCTCCATCAGGGATATTGGCTATGCTCCTTAGACCTGAAGGATGCCTATACACACATCCTCATACACCCAGACCACATCTGAGATTTGTAGTGGGAGGAAATCATTTCCAATATAGAGTTCTACCCTTTGGCCTGGCCTCTGCTCCCAGGGTGTTTACAAAATGCCTGGCTGTAGTGGCGGCCTCACTCAGAAGTCAAGGAATTTTTGTCTTCCCTTACCTGGACGACTGGCTCATCAGGGGCCAGTCGCCTCAGGAGGCCCAACTGGCCACTTCTCGCACTATCAACATCTGGGGTTTGTCAAACCACACAAAGTCCACTTTGCTCCCCACTCAAAACTTAGGAGGAAGATTGGACACCCTTCAGGTGAAGGCTTTCCTGCCGCAGGACAGGGCACAGAGGCTGCTAACACTGGCACAACAATTCACACGCAGGTCTCAGCGAGACACTTATTGTGCCTCCAGGGCCACATGGCCTCCACGGTGCATGTGACCCCAAATGCCCATCTCCACATGAGAACAGCTCAGTGGTGCCTCAGAGATCAGTGGACTCAGGCCTCCAGCAGTCTCAGAGACAGGATAACAGTATCCAAATGACTGGTAAAATCATTGCAGTGGTGGTGTCAACCACCCAACCTGCTTGAGGGAGTGCTTTTTCAGACTCCCTAGCACACAAGAGTACTAACGACAGATGCCTCCTTGCTGGGCTGGGGAGCCTATTGCCAAGGATCATGCACGCAAGAGGTTGATTTGGTGTGCAGACTCCTAAGGAGACCACAACCCCTAAGAGCTGCGGGCAATTTGCCTAGCTCTTCAAGCCTTCTGTCATGTCCTCTCACTTCAGTCTGTATTTATACAGACCGACAACCAGGTAGCAATGTTCTACGTGAACAAGCAGGGAGGTACGGGGTCTCGTATCCTATGTCAGAAGACACGACCTCTGCTCCTTTGCCATCAAGCAGGGTATGTCTCTCAAAGCAGTGTACCTGCCTGGTCAGGAGAACTGCCTAGCGGACAAACTAAGCAGAATTCTCCAACCTCACGAATGGCAACTGGATCCGATGGTGGCACAGCAGATCTTCCACCGCTGGGGACATCCGTCCATAGATTTATTTGCCAGTCCGCAAAATCACCAGCTGCCCAGATTTTGCTCAAGACGGCCACATCCTCAGAGGGTGACTGCAGATGCTTTCCTGATCTCCTGATCAGGGGGCCTCATGTATGCGTTTCCTCCCATGCCTCTGGTGGCCCGGACTCTGTTCAAAATCCTTAGGGACAGGGCTTCTGTCATTCTGGTAGCCCCCAGATGGCCAAGACAGCCTTGGTTTCCGCTTCTCCACCAGCTGGCAGTGGAAACCCCACTTCCACTGGGGACACAGCCTGACCTCCTTTCACAGGAGCAGAGCTCTCTCTTGCACCCCAATCTCAGGGCCCTCAACCTGATGGCATGGCTGCTGAAAGGGTAGTGCTGGCTCCTCTCCTCCTACCTCAGGATGTAGAAGTATTATTACTGGCCTCCAAGAGGCAGTCCACTAGGAAATCCTATGCTTTCCAGTGGTGTAGATTTGAGGTGTGGTGTAACCAGCACAATGAAACCCCTTTCTCTTGCCTTGTACCAGTGGTGCTACAGTATCTGCTTCACCTCTCAGAATTAGGTCTCAAGTCTAACTCTTGTCAGGGTCCACCTGAGTGCTTTGTCAGCAAACCACTTGCCAGTGGAGGAGCAACCTCTTTCGGGCTCACCCCCTAGTGTCCAGATTCCTCAGAGGTCTGCTTCTGCTGAAAACCCCAGTTCGTCCTCCAGCAACTGAGTGGGATTTGAATGTGGTCTTACAGCAGCTTACTCGCCCACCTTTTGAGCCAATGTCCTCTTGCCATCTGCACTTCCTCTCCTGGAAGGTGCTCTTTCTGGTGGCACTCACATCAGCCAGACGTGTGAGTGAGCTGCAAGCTCTCGTAACTGATAAACCATACACAAGGTTTTATAGGAATAGGGTGGTCCTCCGCACTCATCCGAAGTTCCTTCCAAAGGTGGTCTCTTTCCACCTCAACCAGGAGGCGATTCTTCCAACCTTCTTTCCCAGGCCTCATTCCAACCGGGCAAAGGCTGTCCTGCATACCCTGGATTGTAAGAGGGGGTTGTCCTTCTACCTGGAGCATACGAAGGGACAGCAAAGGGCTACTCAGCTCTTCGGCTCGTATGACCCCAGTAAGCTGGGGTTACCTATCTCCAAGCGTACACTGTCCACCTGGGTGGCAGACTGCATTGCCTGGGCATACAGGGCGGTTGACCTCCCGCTGCAGGGTCAAGTCACGGCCCACCGTGTCAGGGCTAAGACCGCATCAGTGGCTCACTTTCGCTCTGTTCCACTGGCAGACATCTGCCAGGCCACAACTTGGTTTTCAAGCCAGACTTTTGCAGCCCATTACTGCCTGGATAGGGAGTCCCAACGGGACAGTGCTTTCAGCCAGGCGGTACTCCATAACCTATTTGAGGTTTAGGCAACTCCAACCCTTTGGTGTCAGGCTACCGGGGGATGTTGCTTTCTCGGCTGAATTACTATTGCAACTGCTGCGGCTCTTCTAGAGGGAACCATTTTTCAGCTATGGGTTCTCGGTAGCCTATAGCTAGGGAGTCCCATATGTGAGGACTGACTTCCTGCTCATTCCTGGAGAAAGCGTAGTTACTCACCTGTAACAGGTGTTCTCCAGGGACAGCAGGAAGTCAGTCCTCACAGCCCTCCCTCCTCCCCTGGAGTTGCAGTCCTATTATTGATTTTTATTCATTTTGCCATCTTTTTAGCTATGTCATTTGACTGAGCAAGATGGCACCCTTGGGCAGGAAGGGGACCGCGCATGCGCAATGCAATCATAAAGGCTTTCTTTGAAAGCTGAGGAATTGCTCTGCACAAGGGCTCCATCAGCACTATCACCCATATGTGAGGATTGATTCCTGCTGTCCCTGGAGTACACCTGTTACAGGTGAGTAACTGTGCTTTATACACCTTTAGCCCCTGAGGCAGGGAGTCAGGGGAATCCCACTCTAACTGGATCATGTCCTTGTTCATCTCCGGTAACAGGAGACAATAATGGATTTCCACACTCCTTACAGGAGTGGATGCACCTTTGGGCTCCTTCTCCATGCCTGGAGCATGTATCAAGTTCAAGGTGGATGTGACCTTGGCAGTCCACTTCTCCAGTTCCTCCTTCTAGAAAAGGCAGATCACATGGCCTTACGCTGGTCTTATATTTGGCAAGAACGATCACAGTCTTGCAGATCTTAAAATTTTTAGTGCTCAAACATGTCCATTCCCATTCGCTTGGAGGAGATATAGAAAAGACCTTGTTACGCCTTGAACAAAAAAGCATAGTTACTCACCTGTAACAGGTGATCTCCATGAACAGCAGGAATTTAGTCCTCACATATGGGTATCGGCTGTACCAACGGAGCCTGCACGGAAACACTCCCCAGCGTCCAATTAGAAAGCTTTTGGGAGCATTCCACAGCACCTGCGTTCTGCCTTCCCACCTTTCCCAACTGCCTCTCTCCAGTTGAGTTTTAAAGCTAAGAGAGGAAAAGGGAAAGAGATAGAGAGATACACCTAGGGGAGGTGGGTGAGTTGTGAGGACTAAATTCCTGCTGTTCCCAGAGATCACCTGTTACAGGTGAGTAACTATGCTATCTCCAGGAACAAGCAGGAATGTAGTCCATCACATATGGGGACTCCCTAGCTTTAGATGCCCAGAGGTTGTGCATCCTTGAGAAAGGCTCCACCTCTCGCTCTCTCTCGCTCTCTCTCGCTCTCTCTCGCTCTCTCTCTCTCTCCCCCCCCATGGATCACTGGCATCCTACCAGGGATGGTGGGTAG
The DNA here is from genome assembly GCA_033557465.1 of Ichthyophis bannanicus. Taxonomy (NCBI): domain Eukaryota; kingdom Metazoa; phylum Chordata; class Amphibia; order Gymnophiona; family Ichthyophiidae; genus Ichthyophis; species Ichthyophis bannanicus. Next base: position 483,582,344 of record CM066036.1, on the reverse strand, counting down.
GAGTTGATTAGCCTAACCAAACAAGGCATCCCGGCGGGCATCCTTGTCCAAGCAGTATTGGGCTGTGACGGTATGAACCGAGGCCCAGGTGGCTGCTCAACAGATGTCATCAATAGACACAGAGTGCAGATGAGCTATTGAAGCTGCCATGGCCCTCCAGAGGAAAATTCTTACTCTGATAGGCAAAGGAAATACACTGAGCAATCCAGTTAGATAGTGTTCTCTTGCAGACTGGAAGTCCCAAATGAGAAGGATCAAAAGCAACAAAGAGTTGAGAGGACTTTCCATGTTGCTGTGTTCTTTAGACTTTAAAAGAGCTTTAGCCTTTTACTTACAAAGTATGAAGGTTCCTTTCTGTATTTGATGCATGAGACCTTGGAAAGAACACAGGTAGGTAGACCGCTTGGTTTAGATGAAAAGGCGAGACCACCTTTGGCATAAAGCATGGATGAGTCCTAAGGACTACCTTGTCATGATGGAACCTTGTATAAAGTGGATCAGCTACTAGTGCTTGCAACTCACTGATGTGATTGCAATGAAAACGATAACCTTCCAAGAAAGGAATGTTAGGGAGGTAGTAGCTAAGGGTTCAAAAGGTGGCTTCATGAGCTGACCAAGAACCAAATTTAAGTCCCATGCCACAGGTGGTAGCTTAATGGGAGGCTTAGTTAGCAGAAGGCCTCTCATAAATCTTGCTATAAGAGGATGGGAGGAAATAGGTTGTCCATTTAGGGGCTTAAAGGAAGCTGCAATAGCACTCAAATGGACCCTCACTGAGTTAGTCTTAAGTCCTGCATTGGATAAATGAAGGAGATACTCCAGTTATGATTCCAGAGGTATGGCAATGGGGTTAAGACCCTTCTGCAAACACCATATGGTAAACCTTTTCCACTTGAAAGCATAAGAGCGTCTTATGGAAGGTTTCCTGGAAGCATAAAGGATATCTTTTATTTGCTGAGGGAGGTTAAGGTCATGGAGATCTAAGCCTTCAGCAACCAAGCCCTGAGATGCAGAGACGGGATTGGGATGCCATAACATTCCGTCCTCCTGAGATAGGAGATCTGGAGCAGACCCTAACTCCAGGGAGGGAGCTTGAGAGAGATGTAGAAGCAGAGGGTACCACACCTGCCGTGGCCAGTGTGGAGCTATGAGAATCATACGGCCTCTGTCTCTCTGAAGCTTGAACAGGGTTTTGGTAATTAGGGGAATGGGTGGAAAGGCATACAGGAAGTCTTGACCCCAGTAAAGGAGAAAAGCATCCCTGGCCTGAGCTGGGATTTTGGAACAGAACCGTGAAAGTTTGGCATTCCACGGACTTGCAAAGAGGTCTATGTCCAGGGTTCCCCAAATTTGAAAAATCTTGGCTACCTGGTCTGCATGCAGAGACCACTCGTGTGGAAGCAGAACTCGACTGAGTCTGTCTGCCCAAGAGTTTTGTATGCCTGGAAGATACACTGCCAGGAGATGAATCTGATGCTCTTTGGCGAGGGCCCATAGTTGCAAAGCGACAGAGCCTGTTCCCCTCTGCTTGTTCACGTAGAACATGGCTACTTGATTGTCCGTATGAATGAGGACTGTCTTGTAGCTGAGCAGGGTGTGGAACACTCGAAGAGCAAGGAAGATTGCTCTGAGCTCCAAGAGATTGATATGTAGATGAGTCTCCTGTGGAGACCAGGTGCCTTGGGTGGAGAGGTCTTGCAGATGAGCTCCCCAACCCATCAGAGAAGCATCTGTTGTGAGAGTTGCCTGGGGTAAGGGTTGTTGAAAAGGGGACCCCAGCAACAGGTTTTGAGTGGACTTCCACCACTGAAGGGACAAAATAAGGCAACTTGTGTTTGCTATTTTGTCTGACAGGCATCCTGATGCCTGGATCCACTGAGTGGATAAGTCCACTGGGCTGCCCTCATATGGAGGCGAGCATAGGGAACCACATGCACGGTAGATGCCATGTGGCCTATTAGTTGTAGCATTTCTTGGGCAGTGAGATGAGGCTTTAGCACTGCTTGAGAAGCTAACTGCACCATGCGAAGGCAACAGGCCTGGGGGAGATAGGCCCTTGTCTTTCTGGTATCCAGCAAAGCTCCTATGAACTCTAAAGACTGAGTGGGAGTTAGACTGGATTTTGGGATGTTTATTACCAGACCCAAATACTGAAGGATACGCATGGGGCAGAATAGAGAAGTCCTGGCTTCTGACTCGGACTGGCTCATTCGAGCCCCAACAAAGTAAGGGAAGACAAATATTCCTAGAGTGCAGAGAAAGAGTAGTTACTCACCTGTAACAGGTGTTCTCCAGGAGCAGCAGGAATCAGTCCTCACATATGGGTGACGTCGGTGCCGACAGAGCCCCATGTGGAGCATTTCCCCAGCTTTCACAGAAAGCCTTTGGGACTGCCAGCACGCATGCACGGTCCCCTTCCCACCCAAGGGTGCCATCTTGCTCAGTCTGATATAGCTAAAAGACAGCAAAATAAGAAAATAAATCATACGACTGCAACTCCAAGGGGAGGAGTGAGGGTTGTGAGGACTGATTCCTGCTGCTCCTGGAGAACACCTGTTACAAGTGAGTAACTACTTTCTCCAGGACCAAGCAGGAAGTCAGTCCTCACATATGGGACTCCCCAGCTTAAGGCTACCGGGGACCCAAAGCTGAAAAAAATATGCTCCCTCTAGAGCCTCAGCACGTACGAAAAGAATCTTCTCTGAGAACGGCCCCGAACGGTAGCCCAACACCAGGACCAGAGGGTAGGAGTTGCCTATACCTCAAAGAGATTACAGAGTACCGCCTGTCCGAAAGCACTGTCCCTGCGGGACTCTCTCTCGATGCAGTAGTGGGCCGCAAAAGTCTGGTTTGAAGACCAAGTAGCGGCCCTGCAGATGTCTACCAACAGAACAGAGCGGAGATGAGCCACTGACGCAGCCTTTGCCCTGACACGGTGAGCAGTGACTCGACCCTGCAACGAGAGGCCGGCTGCCCTGTACGCTCAGGCGATACAGTCTGCTACCCAAATGACAGGGTATGCTTGGAGACAGGTAACCCCAACTTATTAGGGTCAAAAGAGACGAAGAGCTGAACAGCCCTTCGGTGTCCCTGCATACGGTCAAGGTAGAAGGACAACGCCCTCCTACAGTCCAGGGTATGCAAGACCATCTCAGCCCGGCTGGCATGCGGCCTGGGAAAGAAAGTTGGAAGAACCACCTCCTGGTTGAGGTGGAAGGAGGAGACAACCTTAGGAAGGAACTTAGGGTGAGTCTGTAAGACTACTCTGTTCCTGTAGAACCTAGTGTATGGTGCATCTTACACCAAAGCTTGAAGCTCGCTCACTCGCCTTGCTGAGGTAAGAGCTACCAAAAACAACACTTTCCAGGAGAGAAAGCGCAAAGGGCAAGTAGCCATAGGCTCAAATGGTGGGCAAGTAAGCCTTTGAAAGACCACATTCAAATCCCATTCAGGGGCAGGTGGACGCACTGGAGGCTTAAGCAAAAGCAGGCCTCTGAGGAAGCGAGCCACCAAAGGGTGGCTAGAGAGAGACTGACCCTCCACTGGTGAATGGTGTGCTGAAAGAGCACTAAGATGAACTCTAACAGAACTGGACTTAAGGCCAAGGTTGGACAGGTGAAGCAAATATTGCAGCACCACTGGTACCAGGCATGAGAAAGGATTCTCGTTGTGTTGAGTACACCAGGTAGAGAATCTAACCAACTTGAGGGCATAAGACTTCTGGGTGGACTGCCTCCTAGAGGCCAAGACCACATCCTCCACTTCCCTAGGCAGTAGTAAGGGTGCTAGAACTACCCTTTCAGCAGCCAGGCCATCAGATTGAGGGACTGGAGGTTGGGATGTAAGAGACCCCTGCTCCTGAGACAGGAGATCGGATTGCATCCGCAGAGGAAGAGGAGTGTCCACCGCTAGTTGCAAAAGAAGTGGGAATCAGGGTTGCCTTGGCCACCTGGATCACCAAGGCCTTGTCCCGAATCACTTTGAACAGTGTCTTGGACACCAGAGGTGTGGGAGGAAACGCATACAGGAGGCCTGTAGACCATGGAATGAGAAAGGCATCTGTTGCTACTCTGAGAGGATGCGGTTGCCTGGAGCAGAAACTGGGCAGTTGACGGTTCAGTGGACTGGCAAAGAGATCTATGGTGGGAAGATCCCATCTTAGGAAGATCTGTTGAACCACCAGAGGATTCAACTGCCATTTGTGTGGCTCCAGAATCCTGCTCAATCTGTCCGCCAGGTAATTCTTTTGTCCAGGGAGATAGACCGCCTTGAGAAGTATGCCATGATTGACTGCCCAGGAGCACAGGTCCTGTGCCTCCTAGAGGTCAGGACCCTGTGCCACCTTGCTTGTTCACATAGAACATGGCAACTTGATTGTCCGTCTGCACTAATACGGACTGGCGAGAGAGGACATGAAAGAAAGTCCGGAGGGCTAGGCGGATTGCTCTGAGCTCTAGGAAATTGATCTGCTGTGCGGACTCCCAAGGGGACCAGAGGCCCTGGGTGCATGCTCCTTGGCAATGTGCACCCCAACCTTGGAGAGAGGCATCAGTTGTCAGCACTTGAGAATGTTGAGGTGCTTGAAAAGGCACCCCTTTTAGCAGATTCGGAAGATGGCACCACCACTGTAGAGAAGAAGCTAGTAGCTTGGACACCCTCACTTTGTCCTTCAGGTTTCCCGTGGCCTGCATCCACTGAGTTCTGAGGCCCCACTGAGCTGGCCTGATGTGTAGACGGGCATTTGGAGTTACATGGACCGTGGATGCCATGTGGCCTAAGAGCCTCAGGAATAGTCTGGCGGAGACCAGAGAATTGCTGTGGAATTGGCTGGCCAAGGCCATCAGTCTGTGGGCCCTGTCCACTGGCAAAAAAGCCTTTGCTTGAAGGGTGTCCAGTCTTGCTCATATGAACTCCATGTTCTGTGAGGGGTGCTCTGAGCTCTAGGAAATTGATCTGCTGTGCGGACTCCCAAGGGGACCAGAGGCCCTGGGTGCATGCTCCTTGGCAATGTGCACCCCAACCTTGGAGAGAGGCATCAGTTGTCAGCACTTGAGAATGTTGAGGTGCTTGAAAAGGCACCCCTTTTAGCAGATTCGGAAGATGGCACCACCACTGTAGAGAAGAAGCTAGTAGCTTGGACACCCTCACTTTGTCCTTCAGGTTTCCCGTGGCCTGCATCCACTGAGTTCTGAGGCCCCACTGAGCTGGCCTGATGTGTAGACGGGCATTTGGAGTTACATGGACCGTGGATGCCATGTGGCCTAAGAGCCTCAGGAATAGTCTGGCGGAGACCAGAGAATTGCTGTGGAATTGGCTGGCCAAGGCCATCAGTCTGTGGGCCCTGTCCACTGGCAAAAAAGCCTTTGCTTGAAGGGTGTCCAGTCTTGCTCATATGAACTCCATGTTCTGTGAGGGGTGCAAAGTGGACTTTGCGAAGTTTATGACAAACTCCAGATGCTGGAGAAGAGCGACAGTGCGGAGGGTGGCTTGATTGGTCTCCTGTGGAGACTGACCCCTGATGAGCTAGTCATCCAGGTAGGGAAAGACAGAGTCCTTGAACCCTGAGATAGGCCGCCACCACAGACAGACATTTGGTGAAAACCCTGGGGGCGGAAGTTAGGCCAACAGGGAGTACCCTGTACTGGTAATGGTTTCCTCCCACTACAAATCGGAGATATTGTCTGTGGTCTGGATGAATAAGGATGTGAGTATAAGCATCCTTTAGGTCTAAGGAGCATAGCCAATCTCCCTGCTGGAGGTAGAGCAGCAGGATTCCAAGGGTAAGCATCTTGAACTTTTCCCTCTCCAGGAACTTGAGATTCCACAAGTCTAGGATGGGCCTGAGGCCTCCTTTTCTTTTTGGTACTAGAAAGTACCTGGAATAGAAGCCTTGACCTCTCAGGTGGTGAGGCACCGGTTCCACCGCCTGTTCCTTCAGAAGACTTGCTAACTCCTGCAGGAGTAAGTCCCTGTGCAGAGGGAGTCTTGGAGGCTCCCCTGGAAAGTAGAAGGGAGGTACCTGGTGGAAGTGGAGGAGATAGCCCCTCTGGACGATGCTTAGCACCCAGGTATCCCCTGTTACGGCTGACCACCTGTGGGCATACAGGGTCAGCCGGCCTCCTGTGCTGGAAGGGGCCAGCTGAGGAGAGGCTATGCCACTGGAGTCAAAACCCCGCTCCCTGCTGTGCAGGAGCCGGAGCTGGTGGCTTGGGGGTTTTCTGACTATGGGGCCCATGTCCCTGCCTCTTGGCCTGCTGACCCTGCTGGAGAGCTGTGGAGGCCTGAAAATGAGGGTATGATTTGTAGGCAGATGACTTCCTCGGGTAAAAGGTCTTTTTTCCCGAGCCCTTCTTCTGAGAAGGGGCAGAGGTTTTCCTGGACAGCCTTGTCCAGCTGAGAGTCTCGGACTCAAGTTCCGCAGCCTTTTCAGCCATGGGCTTGCCAAAGAGGTTTTCACCTCGGCAGGGGACATCGACCAACTTGTCCTGCACCCATGGCTCAAGGTCCGATGACTGTAGCCAAGCCTGACGGTGTGCACCAATGGCGGCCGCGGCTACACAGGCTGAAGCCTCGAAGCCATCATATGCTGCTCAAGAAATAAACTTCGAGCACTCTCGGATCCCCAATGACAGGGCCTTGAACCTCTGCAAAGGTTCCTCGGAGAGACCAGCAGAGAACCCGGCAATCTCCTTTGCCAGATCTCGAAGGTACATGCCCATGTACAGCTGGTAGATCTGGACACGGCAAGCAAGCATAGAGCCCTGGAAGCACTTTCTACCGAGGGCATCCAGGTTCTGGGCCTCCCAGACGGGAGGCACCGAGGAGTGCATCTTCTGACTCTTCAGACGATGCATGGCTAATTCCACAACCATAGAGTGGTGCGGTAGCTGTGCCTTTTGGAACCCGGAGCTCTTGCAGACTCGATAGATGGAATCGACCCGCTTGCTTAGAACCGGCGTGAAGGCCGGCACCTCCCACATGCGGAAAAGCAACCGTTCCAGCATCGGAGGAGCCGGTACAGTAAAGGCCTCCTTGGGAGGAGTCTCATACTGCAGGGCCTCAAGCTCTTCAGCTCGAGGCTCCTCCTCGGGATCCGCGGGGAAGGCCAAGGCTTTGGCCATGTCCCGCACGAAATCCGAGAACCGGGTGTCCTCGGGGTGGGGGGGGGGGGGGAACCGTCTCTGAGGTTCAGACTCCAGTGAGTCCAAAGGGACACACCGAGTCCGAAAGGTGTCCAGGGACTCCTCATCCTCCGTTTCCCAGCCCAACTCCTCGGAGGAGGAAACTAGCAGCTCCGGTCAGCACCGATGCTATCCGCCCCAACGCCGAGGGTACTGGCGTCGACAACCTTGGTCCCAAACGGGAGGCCGAGGGAGACCTTGGCCGAGGATCGACTCGAGAGCGCATGGACTCTAGGATCGGCTCGGCCTCCGGGGTTGACTTGGACGTCGATGTCCCGGTGGTCGGGGCAGATGCACCGGTGAGACCAGCGATCAGTGCCCACTGCTGTTCCATGAAGGCAGCCAAGCTGCTCTCCAAGGCCGTCAACCTGTGTCCAAGCTCAGGAGACTCAGCAGCCCCCGACGGCATCGGGCCTGACGTCGGCTCCCCCGGAGAAGAGTCCACGAGGACTACAGCACTCACGTGACTTGGGGACTCCGGCTCTACACAAGGTCGTTTTGCAGGCCTCTCCGACTCCGAAGACCCGGGATGGCGGTCGGGGCTATGTGACCTGGCCCTCGAGGAGCCAAGTGCATCCACCGACGCTGCCCTCGCGGGTTTTTTCTTCCTGCGATGCTCCCGCGAGGGAGACCCCCTCTCAGAGGACCCCGGCGATGCTCGGGATTGGAATCCTGAGATGTCGAGGCCTCTGACAAGTCCGGGCCCGGCCGGACGCGGAGTCAGAAGATTCTTTCCTTCTGGTGCTGCCAACTCAACTCCTTCGAGGACATTTTCCCACATGGACCACAGATCATCGGGTCATGATCAGGTCCGAGGCAGTGGAGGCAGCAGTCATGTGTGTCGGTGAGAGACATGTTTCTTACACCGATCACACTTTTTAAACCCGCTGGCAGCCATCGGGGGAAAAAGGGCCCCTGCGAGGTCAAAAGACAGGGCTGCCAGTGAAAAATAGAAAAATGGCGCGAACGCTAGTCACGAAGGACAAACAACAAAAAAAGAAGTCTGGGCTCGATACCGGTGTACCGGCCCAAGGCGGGAAGGGGAAACAAGCGTCAAACCGAGAAAAAACATGAAAAAAAATCAACTTTTCTCATGGGTGAACACGAACCACGTCCGTCAGGCTCCGCAGAAAAAAGAAGACTGAGCAAGATGGCACCCTTGGGCGGGAAAGGGACCGCACATGCATGCTGGCAGTCCCAAAGGCTTTCTGTGAAAGCTGGGGAAATGCTCCGCATGGGGCTCCGTCGGCGCCGACATCACCCATATGTGAGGACTGACTTCCTGCTTGGTCCTGGAGAAATGCTGCTACCACAGCCATGCATTTCGTAAACACCCTTGGTGCTGAGGCCAGGCCAAAAGGAAGCACCCTGTATTGGTAGTGCTTTCCTTGAAAAAGGAACCTTCTGTGAGTTGGATGGATGAGAACATGGATGTATGCATCCTTGAGATCTAGAGAACAAAGCCAATCCCGACTCTGAAGGTATGGCAACCCAGAGAAATCATTTTGAATTTCTCTTTGACAAGGAATTTGTTCAACTCTCTGAGGTCCAAGATAGGTCTGTATCCCCCTGTTTTCTTTGGGATAAGGAAATAGGGGGAGTAAAACCCTGTACCCTGCTGATGGATGGGTACTTCTTCTATTGCCCCTTGGCCAAGGAGCATAGTGACCTCCTGACCTAACAGGTTGATAAGAGAGGTCGGAGAATTGAACTGCCTTACCATTGTGGGAGGGGGCATGCTCGAAAAATGAAGCTTGTACCCCCTTCTTTTATGATGGAGTGTCCAATGCTCTGCTGTTATCTGCCCCCATCTGGGGGCAAAGTGACACAACCTTCCTGGAATGGTGGAAGGCTCTGGTCCAATGAAAGCCAGGAAGGCTAAGTTCTCTAGCTGAAAGTCAAAGGCCTTGTGGAGGCTGAGACTGCTGGGACGGGTGAGGCTTAGCAGTCTTTGCTTTTCTTTGTTTGGGTGGTTGCTGACCTTTCCGGATAAGCTAACCTGCAGAACGTCCCTGCTGAGAATAAGCAAGATAAAATCTTTTCTTTTTAGAAAAAAAAAATGGTTTCTTGAAAGATTTTTCTTGCAGGATCAGCTGTGGACTTGGATAATTTATACAAGGTGGAGTTGTCAGCATCCAACTCATTGGCCTTTTCCTGCCAATCTTTACCAAACAGGTTCTCACCAGTACAAGGAATATTTCCCAGTTTGTCTTGTACCCAGAGCTCCAGATCAGATGCCTGGAGCCAAGCAATTCTACATGCACCTATGGCAATGGCAGAGGTTCTGCTTATGCACTCAAAACAGTCAAAAAGCTGCACGGTTGACAAATTTAGAAACATCTTGGGCATGTTTGACCAATGTGAGAAAATCCTGCCTTCTATCCTCAGGAAGAAGAGGACTCAAAGCCTCTAAATCACCTGTGACTTCCTTCAGGAACATTCCCATATATAGACTATAGGAACTGATCCTGGCAGAAAGCATGGAAGCTTGGAAGACACGATGTCCAAAAGCATCCAAAGTTCTGCATTCACGTCCTGGAGGATTAGAGGCATGCCTCTTTGCACTCTTGATCCTTCTCATAGCTGATTCCACTACAATAGAGTGGTGAGGAAGCTGAGTTTTCTGGAAACCATGACAAGGAGGGACTCGATACAGAGTATCCAGTCTACGAGAGTGAGGAGAGGTGGTAAGAGGTGTCTCCCACATTCTTAACATGAGATCATGCAAGATCTCATGGATGGGCAAGGTAGATGCCTCCTTAGGAGTTTTAGGATATTGTAAAATTTCCAACTCCTTTGCTCTGGGCTCTGTTTCAGGGGCCACAGTAATGGACAGACCCCAAGCCACCTCCCTGATGAAATCCTGAAAGGAAATGTCCTCTGGAGGAGACATCCTGCGTTTAGGGGAAGAAGGCTCCTCTGGGAGAAGTATTCCCGCATCGACAGAACTGTCAGAATCCTCAGATTCCTGAGGACTTGAAGTACCTTCTGTCGGGATGCTCTTGAAGAGCCCGATGCCCGTACCGACCGAAGTCGGTACAGAGGGGAATCGGTACCGGTGTAACGGTACCAGAAGGCATTGCATGACTGGGTGCCGGCAATGTGGACGCCGATGTCGATGCTGTCGGCACCGGTACCGATGCCAGTGCCAGAGTCGGTGCCGGTTGAACTGTCTGATGCGGTTCCGAGGGTGTCGATGCCGCAAGGAGAGTCGCCCAGACTGCGTTCAATAGCCAGGACCCTCTGGTCTATCGACACTGCCGATGCCTGGATGTTGGTACCGGAGAAGACCGCCGGTACCCCAGAGCATGGCACCAGTAGTTCTGCAGAGGTCGAGGCCTCGAGAACGTCCTGGAGCCCCGATAATGCTTTGGAAGCCGAAGCCTCCCACTGGGGCAATTTTGCCAGTGCAGAATCCTCAAGGGCAACACCAGAGGGATCTCGATGCTTAGAGGGAGATCTACCCTTTGAGGACCGGCTAGACTTATGTTTAATTACCTGAGATCCACGGGAGGAAGACGAAGCCCTGGAAGACGTCGATGCCACCGAAGCTGCATCACAGGGAAACAGGGTACTGAGCTTGGCAGCTCGGTTCTGTCAACCTCTCTTGGACATCATGGCACAAGCCATACATTCCGAGATGGAATGGTCAGGACCTAAACATTTCAGACACCACTCATGAGTGTCGGTAACGGAGATGGTACCGTCACACTTGGTGCACTTTTTAAAACCCGAAGAGGGTTTTTCCATTGTGGAAAAAATATTGGGCCTAAGGCCCAAAATGGCACGTGCACCTGGGAAAAAATGGGAAAAAAGTACTAAGAATTTTTTTTTTTTTAAAAGAAAAGAAAAAAAAGAAAGAAAAACCAGCGGTACCGGTAAAGCGTCGAGGAAGGCAGACACGACCACAAAATAGAAGGAAAATTTTCTGCGGTGACAGAAACACGACCTGCTGGCTCCACAGAAAACGAAGAACTGGAGAGAGGCAGTTGGGAAAGGCGGGAAGGCAGCACGCAGGCGCTGTGGGATGCTCCCAAAAGCTTTCTAATTGGACGCTGGGGAGCGTTCCCGCACAGGCTCCGTCGGTACCGACGATACCCATATGTGATGACTACATTCCTGCTTGTTCCTGGAGATATGATTTTTCAGATGGAATTTGATTATCCCCTTTGGTCTGAATCAAGAGCCTGACCTTTCTGTTTTTGTTTTGTTTTTTTTTGTAAGGTCTGCTCTTAGGTGTTCCTCAGTTTCTCTCCATTCACCCAGCTTTGCTAAATTGCCTTCTACCCTCCAAGAGTTCTTCCCCCCCCCCCCCTCCATTTATTTTTTTAATGCATATTTGTAATAATTATGAGTCTTATTACCTCTGGCATTGTTTTTCTTAAGTTTTTTACTTCCTTATTTATTAATGTGGTCCTTCCAATTGTGTTGGCTATATATTTTTCTTTTATAAACATTTGTCAGACCATAATACTTTATGGCACAGCTGATTTAACACTATCCAATACATAGCCCTTTGATTACCATTTGTTTTCTTATCATACCATTTGCAGTTTGCTGGTCTCATGGCTTTTATAGTCCACTATTTATTACTTACCCCTTTGATTACAATTATGCTCATATTACTCAATTGGATTACATTATGTTTTAGTGCCTTACATTCATTATTTATCACCAACCATCCTGCTGTATATGTTTTTTTTATTACTTTTTTTAAAATTATATATTTGACTTTCAACTTATTCAATACAATAAGTAAAACAGGAATTATATAAGAAACAAAACAATAAAATATACCCAGAAAAACATTCCATAGTCATGAATTCTGGAAAACAGCACATATATTAAAGTCCACATTATGAAGGAGTGGAAGAAATCATTAAAGAAATCATTAAAAAAAAAAAAGCAGCCCAGATGCCTTACAAGAACAAATATAGAACCCTTAATTTCACAAACCCATCATCCCTATCAGACTCATGATTCTTTAGAAAAACTTCCAAGTGAGCAGATTCCAGAATACCATAACGTTTCCCACGGTGTTCTACTACACACTTGCATGGGAACTTCAAAAAAAAAAAGTAGCCCCCAATGCAACAGGAATCCCAGCGGTATCAGAAAGGAGAGATGGAACTCCCAAAACCTCCTCCCGGACCGCAACCTGATCCGATGATGAGAGGGGAAGGGTTAGACCCCCAATAGGAGAAGAGGCTAGGGGTGAGGATTTACTCACTGAAACCGAAAACTCCAAGCTGTGATCTTCCACCACATGACGAATCACATGCTTATCCAACGGGCCCTCGGTCTTTGAAGCCTTCATAGCAGCAGCAGCCGGCACACACTTCTTCCTTCTTTTTCCCATATCAGAAGAACTACACACACCCACTCCTCAAAACTCCTCAGGGGCTCCAAAGGGGCGTGTCCTGCCCCTTTGGCCATGCCCCTTCAGACACGCAGCCGAGGGACACACCCACAATCCCGCCCGGTTTAAATAGGCTGATCAGACAGCGGCAAGCAGCATCCACACCCGCAGGTGATGTAAGGCAGCTGGGCAGGGTCAGACTCCACTCCTTTTTATTACTCATTTTTATCATTACAATTCTTAGTGCATGATCCATCACATACTCATTTTTTGAGATTGGCTAATTCCAACATTTGTACTGTACAAATCAGTGACAACTAGAATTGCCAACTATATCGTCTGCATTTTGTAACTAGTGACAATCCAGCTGTTTAAATGCTATTTTCTGTAGCGGTAATACGGAATGAAGTGAAGCTTCAAAAACAGATTGTGCTTAACTTAGACATCTCTCAGATCGTCATTGCACTGATGTTAGAAAAATGTATATATTTAAATACCATCTGAGCCCAAGTCAAAATCTTAGGACCAATGAGACGATACATCAGATGCTAATTTTGTACACAGATCAGTCCTAGCTCAAGGTGTGATTGAAACTCTATTGATAAAGAGTTGAAAGATCATTCAGTTGTCCAATAAAACCATGATTTGCAATAGAATAATAAGTAAATAGGGCCAAAGGAGATGAGGCTAGAGAAATGGACTGTTGTGTCATTCATATTTTTATTCATCCTGTTACATTTGCACTTACGATGAGACACAAATTACACACACATACACATAATGCCATTGGCTTATTAAATTTATAATCTCAATATACATCATCTTTCAGATTCTCTCATTAGTATTCCTCTGCAAAGAGATCAGCTCTATTAATGTTTGAGTTTGATGTTTTAGAAATTCTTGGGATTAGATCACCAAAGTACTCTTTATTATCATGGCTGTTTGCTGTTCAATGAACACTGTTGTTTTTAACACATAATCTCTTGAAATCTAAAATGTGGGTCTAACCAAGCCTTATCTGCCAAATATAGATATTGCATTATTGTTTAAATTACCATTCATGCATATTCCACAGAAGTGACTCAAAGCGACGACAGCAAGACTTCAATAGCTTCTCCTTTGAATAGTCAGTGTTTGGCACCAGATTTTCTTTTCAGGCTTCACTGAACAGCATCCTTCAGACAGAGGTGAACTCTGCCGTTCTTTGCCTTTTATTTTTGTAAATTTCTAAGACATGCCAGAACAGAGTTCAGATATACATACTGCAATAATATGCTATGCATTAATATTTGGACAGCTGATCTGCACATTTTAACATTACAATATGGGCATTTTCACAATATAATTTGTTCAACAGATCATATGAGTAATTTCTTATTTTTAGATTATATATTCCACCTTTTCACTTTGAATGTTGTCCTGATCAATTCCTTCATTTTAAGCTAAGACTTACTAAACAGAAAAGTAAATTCTAAGGCATAGTAAACTTTATGCCCTCTGCATTTCCATGCCTGCAAAGGAATTGTTTTGTCGTAAAAAATCAGGTGTTACAAGCCTTTCATCTTTACCCACTCATTTTGTAGGTCTACAAATTGTATTTGTTATTACGAGAGCAAACAATTTAGTATCTCTATGTGCTGAACTTGTATGTTATCCTCCCCTCCTTTTTATTTATTTCTCTGTCCTTTTTATCTCCATGTCTTCTTCTGTTGATTCTACAAGTATACAATAACTTATTTAACATTTAACTATACAATTTTTTATCGACTATAGTTCATTTTCAGTCAATGTATATACTTTAAGTGCATAAAAAGCATAGCTACTCACCTGTAACGGGTGTTCTCCAGGGACAGCAGGAATCCATCCTCACTTATGGGCGACATTGGCACCGACAGAGCCCATACAGAACAATTCCCCAGCTTTCAAAGAAAGCCTTTGGGATTGCTGCCATGCCTGCATGGTCCTCTTCCTGCCCAAAGGTGCCATCTTGCTCATTCAGGTCCCATAGCTACAGCCCTACTAAGCAGATGGCAAGGGAAGGATAAAAAAAACTGCAACTCTTAAGGGGAGGTGGGAGGGTAGTGAGGACCGATTCCTGCTGTCCCTGGAGAACACCTGTTACAGGTGAGTAACTACGCTTTCTCCAGGAACAAACAGGAAGTCAGTACTCACTTATGTGATTCCCCAGCTACAGGCTACTAAACCCATTGTTCAAAAATGCTTCCGTGAGGCTGTGAGCAGAAGCCGATGCCCGAAGAAGCCCAGGTCCTCGGGGGCGAGCTCTCGGTGGCCGCAGAAGGGTTGGAGGGCAGGAGTTGCTTATACCCCAAACAGATTATGGAGTACAGCCTGGCCGAAGGCACTGTCCCAGCAGGACTGAGAAGCGGAAAGTATTCACTGAAGACCAGGTCGCAGCCCAGCAGATGTCTGTCAAAAGCACGGAGCGCAGCAAAGCCACCAAAACTACCTTGGGTCCAGATGCCATGTGCGGTGACTCACCGATCCAGCAGGGTTCCTGCCTTTGCCTGGGCGAAGGTGATGCGGTTTGCCACCCAGATAGACAGGGTGCACTTGGTGACTGCCTGTCCCAGGCGGTTGGTATCGTAGGCAACAAAGAGCTGATCGGACTTGCAATGAACCTGGGTGCGCTGCAGGTAGAAGATTAGAGCCCTCTGCAGGGGAGTGTATTTAAGACCGTCAATGCCCGGTCAGCATGAGGTCTCAGGATGAAAGTCAGTAAGACTATCTCCTGATTGAGATGGAAGTCCAAGACAACCTTTGGTAAGAACTTGGGGTGGGTATGGAGGACCACCTTGTTCCCACAGAACCTGGTGTAGGGAGCCTCATCCATGAGGGCTTTGAGTTCGCTGAATCGCCAAGCAGAGGTCAAAGCCACCAAGAAGGCCACCTTTCAGGAGAGATGCCGAAGCGAGCACATTGCCATCACTTCGAAGAGTGATTGCATAAGCTGCATGAGCACGATGTTGAGATCCCACTCCGTCGGTGGAGGCTGGATGGGAGGCTTGGAAAGTAAGAGGTCCCGAATGAAGCGGGAGACAAGGGGCTGCCCCGAAAAGGTTTACCCTCAACAGGGAGGTGGTTAGCCAAGATGGCATTCAGGTGTACCCTGACCGAGTTGGATTTCAGCTCCTCTTTCGAGAGGTGGTGGTGGTACTGGAGAACACAGCAGACAGAGCATGAGAACGGGTTGAGCTGGAGCTCGGAGCACCAGATTGAGAAATGCCACCACTTAAAAGGCATAGGCTCGTCTCATTGATTCCTTCAATGCGAGGAGGACCTCCTTGACCTCCCTCAGGAGGTGCAGCAGGGCTAAGGAGACCCGTTCAGCCACTAGACTGTAAGGGACAACGAGGCCAGGTTCAGGTGAAGCACCCGTCCCTCCTCCTGCATTAGCAGGCTCAGGCACAGCCTAAGGGGACTGGAGGCTCAGATGAGAGCCAGAGCAGAAGCAGGAACCAAGGCTGTCGAAACCACGAAGGAGCCATGAGAATCATTGACGCTCGCTCCCGCTGGACCTTGTGGAGGGTCCTCGCAATGAGAGGAATAGAAGGGGGGGGGGGAAGGAGCAAAGAAGCCCAGAGGTCCAAGTCAAGAGGAACGGATCCAGGGTCACCCTGCTTGGGTGTGGAACCAGTCCGCAGAAGCAGGGAAGCTGTGCTTTCACTGGGCTGGCAAACAGGTCTGTGGACAGTGTCCCCCACTGATGAACAAGCAGCTGGCCACCTCCGGATCCAAGCACTACTCGTGTAGGTGGAGAATTCTGCTGAGTTTGTCCGCAAGGACATTCTCTTGGCATGGGAGATAGACCGCTCTGAGGGTCATGCCCTGGCAAATAGCAAAGGAGCAAAGGAGGACCACCTCCCGGAAGAGGGGGCAGGAACCTGTTCCCCCTCCTTGTTTATGTACAACATTGCTACCCTGTTGTCTGCACGAGCACCAGCTTTCCCCTCAGATGGTACTCGAAGGCCCTCAGGGCCCACCGGACCACCCAAAGCTCAAGCCGATTGATCTGCTGCTGCAATTCCTCAGGTGACCACTGTCCCTGGGTACATAGGTCACTGCAGTGGGCTCCCCAACCTAGTAGGGCGGCATCCGTCATCAGGACGAGCTCATGCTGCGGGGCCTGGAAGGGTCCTGGAGGTGGCCAGGCTCCATTGTGCTCTGAGGCACCACATGTGCCTGTAGGCATGGGGAACAATGTGGACAGTGGAGGCCATGTGCCCCAGGAGGTGGAACATGGCTCGTGCTGGAATCCGAGCCCTGCCTTGGACCTTGGCCACTAGGGTGCAGAGACGATCCGCACAGTCCTGGGGGTAGGAAGGCAGTCGCCCGCTCCATATCGAGGAGTGCGCCGATGAACTCCAGGGTCTGCAGCGGTTCAAGGTGCGACTGAGTAATTGACCAGGAAGCCAAGATGTTCAAGGAGGATCATACTGATGCCACAAGGCAGGCTTCCTCAGCCAATGCCCCTATGACGAGCCAGTCATCTAGGTAAGGAAAATGGTTATGCCCTGCCGCTGGAGGTAGGCGGCAGCTGCAGAAAGGCACTTGGTGAAGACCCATGGGACAGACGCAAGTCTGAAGGGGAGCAGCCTGTATTGGTAGTGCTCCCCCTGTACTCTGAAGCACAGGTACTGCCTGTGCTGGGGGTGGAACAGAATATGGGCATAAGTGTCCTTGATGTCCAAGGACATAGCCAATTGCCCTGCTGGAGGAAGGGCAGCAGGACACCAAGCGATAGCATTTTGAACTTCTCCCGCACCAGAAACTTGTTTAGGTTTCTGAGATGGAGGATGGGGCATAGGCCCCCCCCCCATTGTCTTCAGAACAAGGAAGTATTGGGAGTAGAACCCTGGACCTCAGAGGTGCGGTGGTACCTTTTCAACGGCCCACTTGCTGAGGAGGTTGGTCAGCTCATGTTGCAAGCAAGCCTGATGTGAGGGAAGCCGAGAAGGCTCCACTTGGGGGAAGGGAGGAAGGGTCCTGTCCAGATGAAGATGGTAACCGTTCCGGACTACCCAAAGGACTCCGGTGTCTGAGGTGATCGACACCCATTGGGGGGGGGGGGGGCAAAAAAGGGACAGGCATCCCCCCAACAGGTGGAAGTGCCGCCAGGGAGTGAGAGGCTATGCCTTCAGCATCAAAACCCCTGAGCAGGTTGGGGTGGCACCAGTGGTTGGGCTTTGGGCCCTTTAGGTTTGCAATGACCGTGTGCTCCCCCCTTGCCCTACGTGCTGGTGGTCGGTGCAAGGTTAGGTGGGTATCCCCGGTGAAGGAGTCTCTTTCTCTAGAAGAACGGCTTCTTCGTGTGCTGCTTCTTCCGTGGGAGAGAAGAGGTCTTACGTGAGAGGCAGGTTCGAGTTACAAACTCAGTTTCAATCTCTGCCGCTTTATCCTCCATGGGCTTGCCAAACAATTGTTCACTGAGGCAGGGGACATCCAAGAGCTTCTCCTGGACCCACTGCTTCATGTCCAAAGACTGGAGCCATGCCTGGCGCCAGACCCCAATGCCAGCCGCTGCCACTCGGGTGGAGGACTCAAACCAGTCATACACGGCACGGGAGAGGTACTTCGAGCAGTCTGCGACCGACCTCAGGAGGGTTTGGAACCTGAGGTGGTGTTCAGCCCTTAGACCTGTGGAAAAACCGCCGAGCTCTTTGGCAAGTTCGCGCAGGAACATGCCCATGTACAGTTGGTAAGCCTGAATGTGGCACGTCAGCATGGACTCCTGATAGGCCTTGCACCCAAGGGCATCGAGGGCTCTTGACCCCCTGCCAGGCGGGTCCAAAGAATGCGACTTCGGGCTCATTTGCTTCCGCATCGCAGATTCCACTACCATGGAGGTGCACGGAAGCTGGGTCTTCTGGAACCCTGGGCCGTGCTGGACCCTATACATGGCATCAAGCTGTTTGCTTGCAATGGGAACTGAGGCAGGCGCCTCCCACATGCGGAGGAGCAGCCGGGACAGAATGGGAGGAACTGGGACTAAGACTCCAGAGGCGGGGACTCATACTGTAAGATGTCGAGTTCCTCCATCCTCTGTTCTTCCTCAGCCTGTGTGGCCAGACTGAGGGCCCGCACCATATCCCAGAACACCAGAAAAGAAGTGTCCTCTGGAGGCGAACGCCTCTGGGAGGTTTGGGTCCAAAGGAAGGTCATTGTGGGCACAGGTCTACGGGGAGGTATCCCCATCCAACTCCCAGCTCGAGAGGTCCGAGAAGGAGTCAGAGTCAGGCTGGTCGCCCTAACTAAAGGCCAAGGCCTGCTTGGAGCCGGAGGCACTGGCCTTGGAGGACTTGCCCCCGAGGAACGGAACAGCAAGCAAGACCGGTGCCAAGGACCCTCACAAGGCCTGCAGCTCTCGGGGTTTCCAGGGCAGGTTTAGGTACCCCCCTTGGGGGGACCTCGGTCTCGAGGCATGGGTCAGTCATGCTGGGCAGAAGCGCCTGCTGGGCAATTAAGACAGCAGAAATGCTGCACTCTAGTGCAAGCATTCGGGACTCTCACACAGGCATGGATCATGCGATGCCGATGTTACTGGGTCTGGCATGGAGGAGGAGAGGGGGTCCTCACCTGGACGACCCTCAGGAGACCGGGCACCATCACCGGAGGCCTCCATGTCTGTATGAGGTACCTTTCGAGACAGCTCCTTATCCAACTCTCGGGAACACTGGGAAGGGCTGAGCCCTCGACAGCGACTTCGAGGTGGTCTTCTTACGCCTCACCACCTCAGACCCTGTAAGCGGAGGGATGGCCGAGGATACCACCAGGGATTCCAGGGCTGCCTTACGGAAAATATCGTCGGACTTCTGCTTACGACTTAGCAGGGCCTTGGCAGACATTTTCTTACAGAGAGAGCAGAGCTCCGAGTTATGGTTGGCCCCCAGACACCAGAGATAGCAGTCATGGGTGTCTGCAAGCAACATATTTTTGGAGCATCTGTCATTTTTTTTTTTAAAACCGGTGGCCATTGGGGCAAAAAGGGTCCCTGCTAGGTTGAAGACCCTCGAGGTCAGTGGTCAGAAAGGGTGCGAAAGGGCCCGAAGAGAAAAAATTATCAAAAGGCTGGAAATAAAAAAACATCCCTTTGCCCAGAGGAACAAGAGCAAAGGGGAGGACGGGAGAGGACCGATACTACCAGAAAAAGAGAGGGCCAGAGGCCGAAAACAAAAACAATTTTTCCTCAGGACGAGGACAAGTGTCCGAAGGGCTCTGTGGAAAAAAAGACTAAGCAAGATGGCACTTTTGGGCGGGAAGAGGACCACGCGCATGCGTGGCAGCAATCCCAAAGGTTTTCTTTGAAAGCTGGCAAATTGCTCCGTGCAGGCCCCATTGGTGCAGACGTCACCCATAAGTGAGGACCGACTTCCTGCTTGTTCCTGGAGAATTATAGTTTTGATTCAGCACTATTACATGGCAATTTACTTGGTTTGATCTGCATGTTTCAAACCCTTGGCACTTTTATTTCCTTGTACTCTTAATTTACATTATCATCATTTTAAGGTTCTCTGTATTTTACTTGTTATTCACATTTTCACATATATTCTTATGTTTTTAACCCAGTATGAAATGTATTATTCATTGTTTTATTATTTTTATTGTTGTGATAGCATTTGTTTTAGAAGTCGATTTTTCCTGAGGAAGGCACCTGCCGAAACACATGTAGGATGATCTCACATGTACCAATAAAGCTTTCTGTTCCTTCCACAATGTGGTGACTGCTTCCTTTTGTATCCCCAACATTAGGGGACATAGCCACCACAGGATCCCCTAAAGCAGTAGTTCCCAACCCAGTCCTCAGGTACCCAACCAGGCCAGTCAGATCTTCAGGGTATCCACAATGAATATGCATGAGATAGATCCGTATACAATGGAAGCAGTGCATACAGATCTCTCTCATGCATATTCATTGTGAATATCCTGAAAACCTAACTGGCCTGGGGGCACCCAAGGACTGGGTTGGGAACCACTGCCCTAGAGGATGTGGAATGGCCCAGAGTATGGTTGCCAGAACCTCCGGCCAGCTGGTTATCCTTATCCACAGTACCATCCACCACCTCCTGCCCCAAGACAGGCAGGGCCAGACTAACTGCATCCCCCGAAAGAGAAGGGGAGCAAGCCCTCCAGGGATGACTCAGAAGCTGCCATGCAAAAAGAACAAAGTCCAGAAGCCAGAGATGAGGCATCTCGCCACCGGCCAAACATTTCCTGGAAGAAGAGAGTTAAGGCAAGTATCACAATAGTGTGTGCTAAAGCTACAGCAGTCCAGTAGGCCTGCATCAACAGTGACATTACAGGCACTAGGGTAGGAACACATGTTGGCGCCACTTGGCAAGAATGCGCACACTAACCATGCGACCGCCAGGCACACAACAGTAAAAACACTAACACATGCAAAAAAAACAGCAGGAAACCCCTACACAATATGCCCCAGACTGAATCGGGAGCTACCAACAAGAACAATGACTATGTCAAACCTTGGTACTCACCTTCCTGAGAGCCCCAGGCAGAGAATCCATGCTGGGCTCAGCTCTGCTCCCCTGAAACCATTTCTCTGGGTTTGCAGGCACTGCATTTAAGGTGATGCAGGCACTGCATTTAAGATTCTCTGAGAGCCTTCTGCAATCCTCGGGAGAGGGTAGGGGGGACAGAGGAGGGAGGGGGACAGAGGAGGGAGGGGGCATTGAGGCTGTGTGAGGCTGCTGCTGCTCAACAGGCTATGATCAGAACATGGAGCTGAACCAATTTTCCCTCTAATGGCTACCGAAAAGACTGCAGTCTAGTGGAGCCTCCCACATCACGCTCAAGTGAGAGAGTCACCTTAAAGTGGTTGTTCATGAGTGTTTAAATCAATCTCTTCCTCTAATTCAGATTCTCCAGGACAAAGCAGGAAGTCAGTCCTCACTTACGGGTGACGTCAGCGCCGACGGAGCCCTCGCGGAGCAATTTTCCCCAGCTTTCAAAGAAAGCCTTTGGGAATTGCAGCGCGCATGCGCGGTCCTCTTCCCGCCCAAGGGTGCCATCTTAGCCAGTCTTCTTTTTTCCGCGGAGCCCTACAGACGTCCCCGTCGTGTCCCCGCGAAAAAGTTGATATTTCTTCATAATTTTATTCTTTTTCCTTCGGTTCGACGCCGGTCTTTTTCCCGCCCGGACTCGCGACGCCGATCACGAGTCCTCTTCTTCTTTTCGGTTTTTCTGACTTAGTCAGTTTTCGGTTTTTCCCTGGCAGCCCGGTCCTTTGACCTCGCCGGGGCCCTTTTTCCCCCGATGGCTGCCAGTGGTTTCAAGCGGTGTGGTCAGTGTGACCGAAATATGTCACTAACTGACACACACGACTTTTGCCTCCGCTGCCTGGGCCCGGATCATGAAGAAATGATCTGTGGGCCCTGCGGCAAAATGTCCTCCAAAGCGTTGAGAAGTCGGCGGCATCAGCGGGATAGGATCTTCGCTGACCCCAGCCGTACCCGGACCTCGTCGGAGGCCTCCGCGTCCAAAGGTTCCAGCTCGGACTGTCGCCGGAGTTCCTCCGACAGGGGTTCTCCCTCCGGGGACCGTCGACGTAAGGTGAAACCCGCGAGGGCGGCGTCGGTGGACGCTCCTGGCTCCGCGAGGACCAGGTCGCATAGCCCCGATAGCCGCCCCGGGTCCTTGGAGAAGGAGCACCTCACGAAGTGACCTCGCCTGGAGTCGGAGCTGCCTGCTCGGGTAAGTCCTGTGGTCCTCCTGGACTCGCCTCCGCGACAGCCGACGTCGGGCCCGAGTCGGGGGCTGCTGGGTCACCTGAGCTCGGACTCAGGTTGACGGCCTTGGAGAGCAGACTGTCTGCCTTCATGGACCAGCAGCGGGCACTGCTCGCTGGCTTCGCTGCCCCGACCGCCGGGACGTCGACGTCCAAGTCGACCCTGGAGACCGAGCCGATCCTCGAGTCGATGCGAACTCGAGTCGATCCTCGGTCGAGGTCACCCTCGGCCTCCCGTTCGGGACCGAGGTCGCCGACGCCGACTCCCTCGGCATCGGGGCGGCAGGCGCCGCGCCCTGCCCGACCCCACCGAGTCCTCGTCGGAGTCGGTCTGGGAGTCTGAAGAGGAAGAGTCGCCTGATTCTTTCCGGACTCGGTGTGTCCCCTCGGACTCACCGGAGTCCGAACCTCGGAAGCAGTCCCCCCCGGAGGATGCCCGGTTCTCGGACTTCGTCAGGGATATGGCCAAGGCTTTGGCCTTCCCTGCGGACCCCGAGGAGGAGCCTCGAGCCGAAGAGCTCGACGCCCTCCAGTATGACTCTCCCGCAAGGGAACACTTTACTGTACCGGTTCCTCCTATGCTGGAACGACTACTCTTCTGCATGTGGGAGAGTCCGGCCACCTCGCCGGTCCTGAGCAAGCGGGTCGATTCTATCTATCGAGTCCGCAAGAGCCCTGGCTTCCAAAAAGCACAGCTACCACACCATTCCATGGTAGTGGAATCGGCCATGCATCGTCTTAAGAGCCAGAAGATGCACTCCTCGGTGCCCCCTGGCAGGGAGGCCCGTAACCTGGATGGCCTTGGTAAGAAGTGTTTCCAGGGCTCTATGCTTGCGTGTCGTGTCCAGACCTACCAGCTATACATGGGCATGTATCTCCGAGACCTAGCTAAAGAGCTAGCCGGATTCTCCGCTGGTTTGTCCGAGGAACCCTTGCGGAGGTTCCTGGCCTTGTCCACTGGCATTCGGGAATGCTCAAAGTTCATGTCCCGAGCAGCCTATGATGGCTTTGAAGCATCGGCTCGAGTGGCCGCAGCTGGCATCGGTGCCCGCCGACAGGCTTGGCTTCAGTCGTCTGACCTCGAGCCCTGGGTGCAGGACAAGTTGGTCGATGTCCCCTGCCGAGGCGAAAACCTCTTTGGCAAGCCCATGGCTGAAAAGGCTGCACAAATTGAGACGGAGACTCTCACCAGGACCAGGCTTTCTAGGAAGACCTCCGCCCCTTCCCAGAAAAAGAAGGGCTCGGGAAAAAAGTCCTTTTACCCGAGGAAGGCGGCTGCCTACAAACAATACCCCCATTATCAGGCCCCTGCAGCTCCCCAACAGGGCCAGCAGGCCAAGGGACGGGGTAACGGGTCCCGTAGGCAGCAAGCCCCCAAGCCTGCACCACCAGCCCCTGCTCAGCAGGGTGGGGGTTTTTGACTCCTTAAGCATAGCCTCTCCCCCCCCGCTGGTTCCTCCCAGCACCGGAGGCCGGCTGGTTCACTTCGCCCACAGGTGGTCCAGCATCACCTCAGATGCCTGGGTGCTTCAAGTCGTGCGAGAAGGCTATCTTCTCCACTTCCATCAGGTCCCTCCCTCCTATTTTCCGGGAGAACCTCCACGGCCCCCTCTGCACAGGGAATTACTCCTTCAGGAGTTAGCAGGTCTTCTACATGAACAGGCGGTGGAACCGGTGCCCCACCACCTGAAAGGTCAAGGCTTTTATTCCAGGTATTTTCTAATACCAAAGAGAACAGGAGGCCTCAGACCCATCCTGGACTTGCGCAACCTCAACAAGTTCCTCGTGCGGGAGAAGTTCAAGATGCTTACCCTTGGAATCCTTCTGCCCTACCTCCAGCAGGGAGATTGGCTATGCTCCTTGGATCTAAAGGATGCCTACACGCACATCCTCATCCACCCAAGCCACCGCCAATACCTAAGGTTTGTGGTGGCAGGGAATCATTACCAGTACAGGGTACTGCCCTTTGGCCTGTCCTCCGCACCGCGGGTCTTCACAAAATGTCTCGCGGTGGTGACGGCCCATCTCAGGCTTCACGGCCTCTATGTCTTTCCGTACCTCGACGACTGGCTCATCAGAGCAGCGTCCGCTCTGGAGGTCACCAACGCCACGCGCCGCACGGTGACTCTTCTGCAGTACTTGGGCTTTGTTATAAACTTCGCAAAGTCCACTTTGCTCCCCTCACAGGATCTCAAGTTCATCGGCGCAAGGCTGCACACTCCTCAGGCGCGAGCGTACCTACCGCTCGACAGGGCTCAACGGCTCATGGACCTAGCCGACCGTTTTCGCAGCCAGCCCCTGGTCTCCGCCAGGCGCTTCCTGAGACTACTCGGCCATATGGCTTCCACCGTCCATGTGACCCCCAATGCCCGCCTGAATATGCGACCTGCTCAGTGGTGTCTCCGCCAGCAGTGGCGACAAGCCACAGGCGGCCTAGCAGACCTAGTGCGCGTCTCCGAGCCGCTGATCTCGTCTCTCCGGTGGTGGCTTCAGCAGCCGAACCTGATATTCGGAATGCCTTTCCAGTCACCTCAGCTGGCCCGGGTGCTGACAACAGATGCATCCCTCCTGGGCTGGGGAGCGCATTGCCAAGGGGCACGTACTCAGGGCCTCTGGACCACGTGGGAGTCTGCTCAGCAGATCAACTTCCTGGAGCTCAGGGCGATCCGCCTGGCTCTCAAGGCCTTCTCCCACCTGACTTCTCACCAGTCCGTCCTTGTCCAGACGGACAATCAAGTTGCCATGTTCTACGTGAACAAGCAGGGGGGCACGGGCTCCTTCCTCCTCTGCCGGGAGGCACAGAAGCTCTGCTCTTGGGCCGTCAGTCACGGCATTCTCCTCAAGGCAGTTTATCTCCCAGGCCAAGAGAATTACCTGGCGGACAAACTCAGCAGGATCCTCCAGCCGCACGAGTGGCGTCTGAATCCCTTGGTAGTTCAGAAGCTCTTTCTAAAGTGGGGCCTCCCCACGTTGGATCTCTTTGCCAGTCCTCACAACCGGCAACTTCCTCGCTTCTGCTCTCGTCAGCCACACCCCCTTCGGGTTGCGGCAGACACTTTCCTGCTCTCATGGTCGGGGAGCCTTCTGTACGCTTTCCCTCCCATCCCGCTAGTCTCCCGGACTCTTTTCAAGGTTCTCCGAGACAAAGCCTTCATGATCCTGGTGGCCCCTCGCTGGCCCAGACAGCCGTGGTTTCCACTCCTGCTGCAATTAGCGGTGGAGGAACCATTCCCTCTGGGGTTTCAACCGGATCTCCTCACTCAGGATCAGGGGTCTCTGCTACACCCCAACCTCAGGTCTCTCAACCTAATGGCCTGGCTGCTGAGAGGGTAGTCCTTGCTCCCCTTCTCCTGCCGACAGAGGTGGAGGAGGTCGTCCTAGCTTCGCGACGACCTTCTACCCGAAAATGCTACGCCCTTAAATGGCGTCGTTTCTCCGTTTGGTGTACCCAACAGTCTCAGGATCCCTTCTCCTGCCCGGTGTCGGTGGTCTTGCAGTACTTGCTCTACCTCTCTAATCTGGGACTTAAGTCCAACTCCGTCAAAGTTCACCTCAGTGCTCTTTCAGCACATCATGTGCCGGTGGACGGCAGACCTCTTTCCAGCGACCCTCTCGTGGCGAGGTTTCTCCGAGGTCTCCTCCTACTTAAACCACCTCTGCGCCCGCCAGCGCCTGACTGGGACCTGAATGTGGTTTTACAGCGGATCACCTGTCCGCCTTTTGAACCTATGGCTACCTGTTCTCTCCGTTTTCTTTCTTGGAAAACATTGTTCTTGATAGCCCTCACTTCCGCTAGACGCGTAAGTGATTTGCAGGCCCTCGTGTCTGACCCCCCTTACACTCTGTTCTACAAAAATAGGGTAGTCCTACGGACTCACCCAAAATTTCTTCCAAAAGTGGTCTCCCCTTTTCATATCAATCAGGAGGTGGTACTTCCAACCTTCTTTCCCAGACCACACTCCAGCCGAGCTGAAACGGTCCTCCATACCCTGGACTGTAGAAGGGCATTGAACTTCTACCTTGACCGTACGCGGGAGCACCGTAAAGCTGTTCAGCTTTTTGTGTCTTTTGACCCCAATAAATTGGGGCTCCCGGTCTCCAAGCGTACTCTGTCCATCTGGGTTGCGGACTGTATCTCTTGGGCTTATGGGGCAGCCGGACTCTCCTTGGACGGTCGAGTCACGGCTCATTGAGTTCGGGCAAAGGCCACGTCAGTGGCTTACCTCCGCTCTGTTCCGCTGGCAGACATCTGCCGGGCCGCTACTTGGTCTTCGAGCCAGACTTTTGCGGTCCATTACTGTCTCGAGAGGGAGTCCTGCAGGGACAGTGCTTTCGGACAGGCAGTCCTCCGTAATCTCTTTGAGGTCTGAGCAACTCCTACCCTCCATCCCGGATGTGGGCTACCGGTGGGTAATAATTCAGCGAAGATCCTTCCTTCTGTGCTGCTGAGCTAGAGGGAGCTCATTTTTGTGCTTAGGGTCTCCGGTAGCCTTAAGCTTGGGAGTCCCATAAGTGAGGACTGACTTCCTGCTTGGTCCTGGAGAAAGCGTAGTTACTCACCTGTAACAGGTGTTCTCCAGGAGCAGCAGGAATCTGTCCTCACAACCCTCCCTCCTCCCCTTGGAGTTGCAATCATCTGCTTTACTTTTTTTGCAAATTTTTATGCTGTCTTTTTTAGCTATGTCATCTGACTGGCTAAGATGGCACCCTTGGGCGGGAAGAGGACCGCGCATGCGCGCTGCAATTCCCAAAGGCTTTCTTTGAAAGCTGGGGAAAATTGCTCCGCGAGGGCTCCGTCGGCGCCGACGTCACCCGTAAGTGAGGACTGATTCCTGCTGCTCCTGGAGAACACCTGTTATAGGTGAGTAACTACGCTTTTTCTTCAGAGTAGAGAAAATCCATCCACCATCTGACAGAGACAAAGAAATACCAAAGAAACTTCAACGGCTGATTTTCATTGGTTCTTTGACTCCATAAATCTGCTGGTAGAACACAACCCACTTTTCTAGACTGGTCTAGCAGGACAATATGGAATTGAAGTTAGAACCACAAACCAAGGGACGACAAAAGTCCTCCTTCAGACCTGAAGTTGTCTGAAGTTGTGCTCCTCGTACCTCATGAAGAAACATGAACTTTATGGTCTGTCTATTCCAGACTTAAAGAACTCAGGCTGTTTTCTTTGTATGTTGTCCATCTATGTCTTTGTGCTTTATTGAAGACCCTGCAGAATGAAGAGAATCCTTTGGACAACCAAGACCCTGAATTTGTACCATAGACTTTGCATGCCTTTAATGTTTGATGGTTTAGTAGATTTCATAAAAGTGGTATCTACTGATACCAGGCAGGTGGTGTTCTGCCCCCACAGCTATGTGCATGCATAGCCACTAATCAGTGGACTGTATATAGCTGCAACTAATGAAAGTAGCTGTCTACCTTAGTCCTGTAATCTTACACCTATAGGTTGGATGTGCCGGCCCCCCACCCCCACCCCATATTCCTTGAGGTCTGCTTAAGTCATATTTAAGCATAAGATGCTACCTACAACAATTGCCTCAGGTACACTTAGATTGTGAGCCCTTCGGGGACAAGGGAATAAAAAGTACCTGTTAGTATATACATGTAAACCGCTCTGATGCATATGTAAAGGGCGGTATATCAAATGCCTAATCATAACCATAACCATAACCATACTGGTCATTGGTAGAGGCCCTAGCCTTTTGCGTATTCTTCCTCTCCTCCTCAGTCAGAATTCTCCATCTATGGCTCAATAAGCAGGTCACCAGCCCCTCTCTTCATCCGTGCAAAATCATTGTCTTTTTATGAATTTAGCACCCAGCTTACAGTCATCAGATCAATTTTCAAATCTTCTGACAGTGTTCTCCAGGAGCAGCAGGAATCAGTCCTCACATATGGGTGATATCAGCGCTGACGGAGTCCTCATGCGGAGCATTTCCCCAGCTTTCAAGGAAAGCCTTTGGGAATGCAGCACGCACGCGCGGTCCCCTTCCTGCCCAAGGGTGCCATCTTGCTCAGTCTGACAACATAGCTAAAAGACAGCAAAAAAATCAAAATAAAGGATATGACTGCAACTCCAGGGGAGGAGGGAGGGTCATGAGGACTGATTCCTGCTGCTCCTGGAGAACACCTGTTACAGGTGAGTAACTACTCTTTCTCCAGGACCAAGCAGGAAGTCAGTCCTCACATATGGGACTCCCCAGCTCTAGGCTACCAGGAACCCAAAGCTGAAAAAATGGCTCCCACTGAAGAGCCTCAGCATCCGTGATAAGAATATCCTCTGAGAACGCCCCTGTACGGTAGCCCAACACAAGGGCCGGAGTATAGGAGTTGCCTAAACCTCAAAGAGATTACGGAGTACCGCCTGTCCGAAAGCACTGTCCCTCCGGGACTCCCTCTCGAGGTAGTAATGAGCTGCAAAAGTCTGGCTTGAAGACCAAGTAGCAGCCCGGCAGATGTCTGCCAACGGAACAGAGCGGAGATGAGCTACTGACGCAGCTTTCGCCCTGACACGGTGGGCCGTGACTCGACCCTGCAAGGGGAGGTCGGCTGCCTTGTACGCACAGGCGATACAATCTGCTACCCAAGAGGACAATGTACGCTTGGAGACAGGTAACCCCAGTTTATTAGGGTCAAAGGAGACGAAGAGCTGAGTAGCCCTTCGATGCCCCCGCATATGTTCTATGTAAAAGGATAACG
The DNA here is from genome assembly GCA_033557465.1 of Ichthyophis bannanicus. NCBI lineage: Eukaryota > Metazoa > Chordata > Amphibia > Gymnophiona > Ichthyophiidae > Ichthyophis > Ichthyophis bannanicus. The sequence goes on along the minus strand of CM066036.1, from coordinate 483,553,330 downwards.
CCCTCTTACAGTCCAGGGTATGCAAGACTGTTTCAGCCCGGCTAGTATGCGGCCTGGGAAAGAAGGTCGGAAGATCCACCACCTGGTTGAGGTGGAAAGAGGAGACAACTTTTGGAAGGAACTTCGGGTGGGTCTGTAGGACCACCCTGTTCCTATAGAACCGTGTGTATGGCCTATCAAAAAAAAGAGCTTGTAGTTCACTCAACGTCTGGCCGAGGTAAGAGCTACCAAGAAGAGCGCTTTCCAAGAAAGGAAGCACAAATGGCAAGTAGCCATCGGCTCAAATGGTGGGCGAGTAAGTTGCTGCAAGACCATGTTCAAATCCCACTCAGTCGCCGGTGGACGAACTGGAGGCTTGAGAAGCAGACCTCTGAGGAAGCGGGACACCAAGGGATGAACAGACAGACTGTCCCTCCACCGGTGAGTGGTGCGCTGATAGAGCACTGAGGTGGACCCGAACAGAGTTAGACTTTTAAGGCCTAAGTCTGACAGGTGAAGTAGATACTGCAGTACCACTGGCACAAGGCAGGAGAAAGGATCTTCATTGCGCTGAGCACAACATATTGTGAACCTACACCAACTTGAGGGCATAGGATTTTCTGGTGGACTGCCTCCTAGAGGCCAAAACCACCTCTTCAACCTCCTTTGGTAGAAGCAAGGGAGATAGCACTATCCTTTCAGCAGCCAGGCCATCAGATTGAGGGACCTGAGATTGGGGTGCAGAAGGGAATTCTGATCTTGAGACAGGAGATCGTGTTGCAACCCCAGAGGGAAAGGAGTTTCCACCACCAACTGTAGCAGAAGTGGAAACCACGGTTGCCCTAGCCATCTGGGAGCTACCAGAATCACCAAGGCCTTGTCCCTGAGAATCTTGAACAGAGTTCGGGCCACCAGGGGCATGGGAGGAAACGCATACAGGAGGCCCATCAACCATGAGATCAGAAAAGTATCTGCTGCCATTCTCAGGAGATGCGGCTGTCTGGAGCAGAACCTGGGAAGCTGACGGTTCAGTGGACTTGCAAAGAGATTGATGGATGGAAGTCCCCATCGTAGAAAGATCTGCTGGACCACCAATGGATTCAACTGCCATTCGGGGGGCTGGAGAATCCTGCTTAGCTTGTCTGCTAAGAGGTTCTCTTGACCAGGTAGATAAACTGCTTTCAGAAACATGCCTTGTTTGACTGCAAAGGAGCAAAGGGCCTGCGCCTCCTGACATAGGAGCCTGGACCCTGTGCCCCCTTGCTTGTTCACATAGAACATTGCTACCTGATTGTCTGTCTGAACTAAGACAGACTGGTGAGAGAGGGCATGAGAAAAAGTCTGTAGAGCCAAGCGGATTGTTCGCAGCTCCAAAATATTGATCTGCTGTGTGGCCTCCAGAGGAGACTGGAGGCCTTGAGTGCACGTGCCCTGGCAATGTGCACCCCAGTATCCTTGTGTGTGCTGGGGCCTGAAAAGGTACCCCCCGCCCCCCCCGAGAAGGTTTGGAAGATGTAGCCATTACTGCAAGGAGTCCAAAAGTGGTTTGGACACCTTTACTCTGTCTTGGAGGTCGCCTGTGGCCTGCGCCCACTGAGCTCTGAGGCACCACTGAGCAGCCCGCATGTGCAGACGGGCATTCAGAGTCACATGTACCGTGGATGCCATGTGGCCCAAGAGCCGCAGGAAGTGTCTGGCAGAGACCTGAGAATTGCTGTGGAACTGGTTGGCCAAGTCCATCAGTCTGTGGGCACTGTCCTTGGGCAAGTAAGCTCTTGCCTGCAGGGTGTCTAATCTTGCCCCTATAAACTCTAGGTTCTGTGAGAGGAGCAAAGTGGACTTTGCGTAGTTTATGACAAAGCCCAGATGCTGGAGAGACAGTGCGAAGAGTGGCTTGTCTGGCCTCCTGGAGAGACTGACCCCTGATGAGCCAGTCGTCCAGGTATGGGAAGACAAAAATTTGATTCCTGAGATAGGCCGCCACCACCGCCAGGCATTTGGTGAAAACCCTGGGGGCGGACGTTAGGCCAAAGGGAAGTACTCTGTACTAAAAATGGTTTCCTTCTACCACAAATCTGAGATATTGTCGGTGGTCTGGGTCAATGAGGATGTGAGTATAAGCATCCTTTAGGTCTAAGGAACATAGCCAGTCTCCCTGCTGGAGGTAGGGCAGCAGTATCCCAAGGGTAAGCATCTTGAACTTTTCCCCTCTCCAGAAACTTGTTTAGGTTTTGTCAGTCTAGGATAGGCTGGAGGCCTCCTGTCCTTTTTGGTACCAGGAAGTACCTGGAGTAGAAGCCTTGCCCTTCCAGGTGGTGACACCCCAAAACAAACAAAAAAATCACTCATGTATCAGTATAGGTGACTTCAACTTTAACTGTTCATACTCATTCAAAACAAATGTTCAAACTAGTGAGGTCTCAGACTCTGGCTCTGCTACCGGGACTATCATCCGTTACAAAGCAGGTTGCCCATTTGCATCAATGACCTCAAAGAACTTAGCAGGTGATAATATTCAAATAAACATTGACTTTTCACTGAATACTCTATGCACTTATCTGAATCACATAGATACACCCGCTCCGTTAGGACATTTTAAGGATCCCGACGCCCTTCACAGGTACCGCTCTCGCGTTTCATAACTGAACTTTCATCAGGGGATCACTCAAAAACAAAATGTCCTTAGTTCTTCTTGTTAATGTTCTATAAAACAAACATAGCAAACTTACTATAATCCCATAACACCCAACCCAAAATAACCCCTTATTCATGTAATATCCCATCTACCCATAAACAAACAGAGAAACAGACACTAATAACAAATATCTAAAACACTAACTGTTGCCCGCATTTCGCCGGTCATTACCACTTCTCTTCCCGGTTCAAATGAAACGCCGCGCATTCGAACTGAACTACCCCTTCCATCTTTAAAGAGACACAAGACATTCAAAGCTCCAATGATTCCTCAATATCTATTGACCCCCTTTCAACCAGCAATTAAACCCACTGTCTCTACATCAGGGGCCAGCACTTACAAAGTGCCTAATCCATGGATACACCTATGCATACTTGATACGTTAAAACTACCACTGATTAAAACAATATCATAAACAACTCGCCCAATCCACAGAAGCATTTAAACCATTCGGGGCCACTGTGTTAAATGTAAATATCCACCACTGTTCACGTCTAATCAATGACCGATCCATAGCCATACCATTCTCAGTCTTAGTTATTTGATCTAGACAACAAACCCTACGTTGATCATACTGATGGTGCTTCTGTATGCAATGCTTTACTATGGGGGCCTCGCGCACACCGCATTTAATCCGACTCTTATGTTCTCTAATACGAACCCTAAACGCACGTGTGGTTTTCCCTATATAGACCAATCCACATGGGCAAAATATAGCATAAACTACAGAAGTGGACCCACAAGTAGTGGATGATCGTAATTCCCTTCGATGACCTCTGTATTCAAAAATGGAAGTTTCCAATGTAAGCGAACAAATGTCACAGCTGCCACAGCAGCAATGCCCTTTCGGTAAGGTCTCCCGGGCAGAATCTTCCAGCGGTCGCAACACTGCCGGACTCAAAAGCTCTTTGAGATTCTTGTCTCTAGTCCAAACGCATCTGATGGATTTCTCCTGAAGCCCCGGAACTACCGTAAGAATAGTAGAATGCTTCTGAATGATACGCTGCAACGCCGAACTCAATGGAGAGTATCTCGTGATGAAATTTACATGTGTAGAGTCCAGTTCCCTTAAAGTAACAGGACGCGGCTCCAACAGAGCCCGATGATTAAAAAGTGCTCGAGTGTATGCTCTTTTCACTATCTGATGGGGATATCCTCGAGACAAAAAGTCGGCAAATAGTCCTTTAGATCGTTGTTTATACTCTCGTATATCCGAACAGTTCCTGCGAAACCGCAGGAACTGGGAATATGGGAGACTTTCCTTAAGACGAGGATGCAAACTGCGAAAATGCAAAAATGTGTTCTTATCTACGGCCTTCTTGAAAACCGACGTTATCCACCCAGAGGGACCTCTCATGATCTGCAAATCCAAAAATGTGAGGGTTTCTCTATGGAAACAGTATGTAAAAGTAATGTTAGAATCCTGATGATTGATCCATTCAAAAAACTGATACAAGGATTCTTCTGTACCCCGCCACATCATGAAGATGTCATCAATGTATCTCCTCCATAGCAATATCTGGGGAGTATATTGTGATGGAATGACCCACTGCTTTTCAAAAATCCCCATGTAGAAATTTGCAATAGATGGAGCACATGTGGCGCCCATGGCTACTCCGGCGACCTGTTGATACAGGTCGTCCTGAAAAAGAAAATAATTTCGTTGAATAGCTAACTGGGCCAAAGCCATGAAGAACTTAAATTTGGGTTCAGATATATCCCCTCGTTGATGGAGTACTTGACCAATCACCTGTAACGCTGCCTCTTGAGGAATATGTTTTGTTTTTGAGTGATCAACTGATGAAAGTTCAGTTATGAAACGCGAGAGCGGTACCTGTGAAGGGCGTCGGGATCCTTAAAATGTCCTAACGGAGCGGGTGTATCTATGTGATTCAGATAAGTGCATAGAGTATTCAGTGAAAAGTCAATGTTTATTTGAATATTATCACCTGCTAAGTTCTTTGAGGTCATTGATGCAAATGGGCAGCCTGCTTTGTAACGGACGATAGTCCCGGTAGCAGAGCCAAAGAGTCTGAGACCTCGCTAGTTTGAACATTTGTTTTGAATGAGTATGAACAGTTAAAGAGTTGAAGTCACCTATACTGATACATGAGTGATTTTTTGTTTGTTTTGGGGTGTTGCCTATCGTTCAGTAATTGACCTATTTTTTGGTGTAACTTCCAGGTGGTGAGGCACCGGTTCCACTGCCTGTTCCTTTAGAAGACTTGCCAACTCTTGAAGGAGGTTTCTGTGCAGAGGGAGGCTCCCCTGGAAAGTAGGAGGGGGTAGCTGGTGGAAGTGGAGCATGTAGCCCTTTTGGGCTATGCTGAGGACCCAGGTATCCCCTGTGATGGCTGGCCACCTGTAGGTGTACAGGGTCAGCCGACCTCCTGTGCTGAGTGGAGCAAGCTATGGAGAAGAGGCTATGCTGTGGGAGTCAAAACCCCGCTCCCTGCTGTGCAGGAGCCGGAGCTGGCGGCTTGGGGGTCTTCTGCCTACGGGGCCCATGCCCCTGCCCCTTGGCCTGCTGGCCCTGTTGGGGAGCTGGAGAGGCCTGATATTGAGGGTAGGATTTGTAGGCAGCACCCTTCCTCGGGAAAAAGGGCTTCTTTCCCGAGCCCTTCTTTTTCTGAGAAGGGGCAGAAGTCTTCCTGGACAGCCTTGTCCTGGTGAGAGTCTCCGTCTCGATTTCCGCAGCCTTTTCAGCCATGGGCTTACCGAAAAGGTTTTCACCTCGGCAGGGGACATCGACCAACTTGTCCTGCACCCAAGACTCAAGGTCTGATGACTGCAGCCAGGCCTGATGGCATGCACTGATGCCGGCCGCGGCTACCCGGGCCGAAGCCTCAAAGCCATCATAGGCTGCTCGAGAGATAAAACTTGGAGCACTCTCGGATCCCTGTTGACAAAGCCTTGAACCTCTGCAAAGGTTCCTCGGAGAAGCCAGCTGAGAACCCGGCAATCTCCTTTGCCAGGTCTCGAAGGTACATGTCCATGTACAGCTGGTTGGTCTGGACACGGCAAGATAGCATAGAGCCCTGGAATCACTTTCTACCGAAGGCATCCAGGTTCCGGGCCTCCCGACCAGGGGGCACCGAGGAGCGCATCTTCTGACTTTTCAGGCGGTACATGGCCGATTCCACAACCATGGAGTTGTGCGGTAGCTGCGCCTTTTGGAACCCAGGGCTCTTACGGACTCGATAAATGGAATCGACCCGTTTGCTAAGAACTGGCACCGAGGCCGGTGCCTCCCACATATGGAAGAGCAGCCGTTCCTAGCATCAGAGGAACCAGTACAGTAAAGGCTTCCTTCGGAGGAAAGTCATACTGGAGGGCATCGAGCGCTTTGGCTCGAAGCTCCTCCTCGCAGGGAAGGCCAAGGCTTTGGCCATATCCCTCACGAAGTCCGAGAACTGGGTATCCTCCGGTGGGGGTGGGGGGGGGGGGACCGTCTCCAATGCTCGGACTCTGGTGAGTCCGAGGGGATGCAACGGGTCCGGAAGGTGTCCGGGGACTGCTCGTCCTCCGTCTCCCACGCCGACTCCTCCGAGGAGTCGTCTAGCGGCTCCGGCCGTGTGGGCCTGGGTGCCACCTGCCCCAATGCCGAGAGTATCGGTGCCGACGACCTCGGCCCCGCACGGGAGGTCGAGGGGGACCTTGACCGAGGATTGACTCGAGACTTCATTGACTCGAGGATTGGCTCGGTCTCCGGGGTCGACTTGGACGTCGAGGTCCCGGTGGTCGGAGCAGATGCACCGGTCAGACCAGCTATCAGCATCCACTGCTGTTCCATGAAGGCAGCCAAGCTGCTCTCCAAGGCTGTCAACCTGAGTCCAAGCTCAGGAGACTCAGCAGCCCCCGGACTCGGGCCCCGATGGTGTCGGGCCCGACGCCGGCTCCCCTGGAGGAGAGTCCACAAGGACAACAGCACTTACGTGACTCAGGGACTCCAGCTCCACGCGAGGTAACTTGGACAGCCTCTCCGACTCCGAGAGCCTGGGACGGCTGTCAAGGCTAAGTGACCTGGTCCTCGAGGATCCAGGAGCCTCCACTGCCCCCTCATGAGCTGCTTCTTCCTTCTGTGTTCCCGGATGGGAGACTCCCTCTCAGAGGAACCCTGATGGTGCTCGGGGTCAGACTCCCGAGATGTCGAGGCCTCTGATGATGGTCTGGGCCAGGCCGGACATGGACTCAGAGAAAATTCTCTCACGTTGATGCTGAAGGCTCCGAAGCGCTTTCGACAACATTTTGCCGCACAGGCCACAGGCCAGCGGGTCATGGTTGGGCCCGAGGCAACGGAGGCAGCAGTCATGTGTGTCGGTGAGAGACATAAGCTTCTTGCACCGATCACACTTTTTGAACCCGCTGGCAGCCATTGGGGGAAAAAGGGCCCCTGCAAGGTCAGAAGACCGGGCTGCCAGTGAAAACACAAAAAGAGCGCGAACGCTAGTCACGAAGGACAAAAACCGAAAATCAAAACTCCGACTCGATACCGGTGTACTGAGCCCAGGCAGGAAAGGGAACCAGCGTTGAACCGGGACAGAAAAAGCCATAATAGCCCAAAAAAATCTACTTTTCGCAGGTGACACGGACTCACATCCGTTGGGCTCCGCGGAAAAAGAAAGACTGAGCAAGATGGCACCCTTGGGCAGGAAGGGGACCACGCATGCGCGCTGCATTCCCAAAGGCTTTCTTGAAAGCTGGGGAAATGCTCCGCACGAGGGCTCCGTCAGTGCCGACGTCACCCATATGTGAGGACTGACTTCCTGCTTGGTCCTGGAGAATGTATGTATCATGAAAAAGCACTAATATAACACTGTTAAGTCAAAGTTTGCTATTAATAAGTTTTTTAAAAAATGTGAAAACAATTTATTTAAGTTTAAACTTTATTAAAAAGTTCTCAGAAGTTACAAAGTAAGGAGGCTGAACATAACTGTACAGTAGAAATTGGAACATATAGTTGTGGATGGAAAGTGTCTTCTCATGAGAAACAAATGCACATCACACTCCTGGCATTGTTATATTTGACCCCGTAAGTGCTTTATTTAAACCAAGGTCTGCATTATGACAACAAACTATGTTCCTTTCAGGGCATATCTTAGAGTATTGTATTTGGGTGGAATGAACTTCAGAATTAGCCAGCAGTGTTGTATACGTTTACTTTCATGTGGTACATATTAAGGTTTTGATTTGTTACCTTAATGGAACCTATTATTTACATTATAGCAGGGTTGCCCCTCATATTCAAATCTGTTCTCCAAAGTATGAAAATAGATATAAAATAACCAATGACAGGAAAAAACCCAAAGGAGTGAAACAAATAAAAATGGTAATCAGTGGACTTTATATTATGCTACAACTGGGTGGGAGAAGAGGGAGAGGACAGGATAATATTGTTTAAATGTAGCTAACTGCAGGATATTGTACTGCAATTAAACATTAAAATTGTACCTTTTAGGGGAGGCTAAAAGTTAAAGAAAAAAAAAGTGCAAAAGTTCGATAAACAGTAAATTAATCCTGTGATCATTTACCATAGGCAATTGTAATTTTCAAAAAATACAGTGTTGGCTTTTTAAAAAAAAAATCCTTTAAGAAATGGTGTTTAATTTATTCCACTGCACTGGAAGAGTGGTAACCAGGCAGCTATCACTGCAGGTGAGTCATATGTACACTTATACTAAAAGTCCAGTTCCCACCACTTCCGCAGTACATTAAAGATAGGAGAAAAAAAATAGACTTTCCAAAAATAAGTCAGCCTCTGATGGCAATTACAGTATTCAGTGTTTTAACAGTCTTAAAAAAAATACCTACAATTGTTTTAAAGTAAGTAGCAGTTTGAGACAGGCCAAGGATGGCAGAAGCAACATCCAGTAGTTTCTACTGTACCAACAGAAAACACGAGAAGGATCACATATAAGGTTTTGCTCATGGCAAAACACAGAAACCCATAACTATAACATCCAATTAAAAATTACAAAATGGCCAATCACTCCTAACAGTCAAAAAATATTTTGAAATAAAGTACTAGCATGACAGAAAATTCTGGTTCAGGTTATGTATCTTTTGTATGGAAAAAGTAGAAATACCAATTCTGGGCCTCATTACATAAACACTCCCAAGCGATCAAGGATAATGTGTCAGGCTTTTTAGAATTAAACAGGAGACGGACCAATATTATTTGATAGTATTATTGTATCAAATACTATTTGATAGTTCAGTATTAATCAAGTCATAAGATAAGAATGGCAAGAAACCTACAGGAATTATTTACACTTGCCAAGACAAAGAATGGTGCTTTCTACTGCAAGAACCGTATTTTTTTCTACATTGTATCAAATTGCATTATTTTTTTTAGCTTAATACCATCCACTCAGTCTAAAGATAATTTTCAAATATACTCTCCAGTAAGCAGTTGAATTACATATCATTTAATATAAATACAGGATAATAGAAACTTGCACATACACAAGAATCTAACTTCATTAAGACCTCATTGTTGACTAATGAAGACAATGCAAATAGATTTGGGAAGGTAGAGGGCAGTAGTGTTTCAGCCATAGTCCTGCTTTATTGGAACACTTCCGATACCCAAAACAGAAGGAAAGACAAGTACTTTCATTGTTCTGCCATGCAGATATTAAAGAATTCTGGCCATATTATTTAGCTGCAGACGTGATCTTTAGGAAAGATGGAGTAGAGCTTCAAAATGTAGACAAATTGCCCTAGACAAAGACAGCATAGTACCACCACCTACTTGCTTTAAGCGAAAACCATTCAAATGAAGGGGGGAAAAAAAGTAAATCACATGACAGGTATGCTATACAAATTTGTTAAAGTATTTTAAATGGTCCTCCTCAACTCATAGCAAAATATTTGATTTAATAAGTCATGTTCTTGCAGACTAATTTGCAGATTATCATAACTTTTTTTAACAAAATCATTACATGTAAACTTTATATATAAAAAAATCCAGGGATAAAACTGTTCATTTGAAAGGCCTTAAATTACATTATTAGAGTAGAAAATACAAGCAATGAAAGGTAACAAAAATATGAAGGGAACATAGTAGATTCCAATTTGGAGACCTGGTGGTATTTAAAACATGGTTTTAAAATTAAACCTGACATTTTCACATAGAAAACCAAACTCAAAATAAAAATGCCATGAAAGCCCTTATATCATGCTTGATACAGGAGGTAGGATGCAATAACCAGGACACACAATGAGACTTGACAGTTTTATCTACAGCTCCTGTGTTTGCTTACTGAGAACACTGACAATTCAATCACCCTCTTCTGTTTCAGACTCTGATTCTGTAAAACAAAAAAGGCATTTATAGTAATAAATTCTCCTAAAAACCAGTGCAAGTTCAACGCCACATTTTTAGTAAGAAAACATTTGTAATTTGTAATGCAGGTTTAAGCCAGGCCTGAACAAATCCTAGGCATCAAGTTACCATGTGTCCAAGATTTTCATGTCCTGAATGTTACTATCAAGCTGGCCTTGCAATACTGGGCCAAATTTGGGCTAGCACAGCCACCATATTAATTTTAAAGTATTAGCATATAAATTAAGCATATTCAGCATCACTACCCACATAGGTAACAGCATTGAATATATGGACATTGCGGTTACTGTGCCAGCACTATTGTATTTTGCTTAGGCCAGCTATTTTGAAGGTCTAAACTAAATGTACAAGTTATCTGGGAGCTGTGATGACTCAGCTGATCTCTGAATAATTTTAAAGTCTGCACTTGCTCTACCCCAAACCTAACTCCATATTATACAGATATTATCAGGCTATTCAGACAGATTTCTGGCCCAATACTATCATTTGAAGTACAGAGACCATGAAGTTACTGGTCAATGGTGAATATATAATTTCATTTAACTACTGACCCAACAGTCCCACAAAACCAATAAATTGGTTTGTGTATAATACCCAAACTCACTGAAAACCACTGCTGTTCTAGAATGGCAGGTACTAAAGATTAGGGAGGATAACGGGTGAGGGACTTGAGTAAAACTATGAAAGGTGAAGGAAAGAACCAGTCACCTCAGGTGCCATCATCAGGATGGGTGGAGGGACCATGCAGACCATGTACACCTGCTAGCATCTTGCAATGGTGCTTTAAGGGCCGAATTTACTAAGTGACACTCCCCAGCACCCCCCAACAAAGCATGGCAAAACAGCCTTTGTAAACTAGACCATGAAAACTACAGCAGACTAGAATGGATGGGCTTAAGAGTTCTCTGCTGCTGGCTTTTTAGTTTTAGGACTGGCTTCTGGATCCAAAGAAAAATTAAGGCCTAGCTCAAGCAGAGGTCATGCATGTTTAATACATATATACACTCCACAGTAACATGAAAATGATAGCACCTAAATGGTTTTAGCCAATTCAAATCAATATGATTATTTTGGCTTTTTCATTTCTGAGATGGTTAATGTTAATTTTTCTAATAGTCATAACTGAGTGGGTAAGGACATCCATAATGCTTTATTGGTTCTTTAAGAAAAAAAAGCATAGTTACTCACCTGTAACAGTTCTCCAGGGACAGCAGGAATCAGTTCTCACATATGGGTGAGCCCAAGCAGAGTATTTCCTCAGCTTTCAAAGAAAGCCTTTGGGAATGCGTGGTCCCCTTCCCGCTCAAGGATGCCATCTTTCTCGGTCAGATGACATAGCTTAGAAAAAGACAAAAAGGTAAAGGAGTCAACTCCAACGGGGGGAGGGAGGGTTGTGAGGACTGATTCCTGTTGTCCTTGGAGAACACCTGTTGCAGGTGAGTAACTACGTTTTCTCCAGGAACAAGTAGGAAGTCCGTCCTCACATATGGGACTCCCTAGCTCCAGGCTGCTGAGGCTCGAAACACGACAGCGCAGCAGCGATCCAAGGGAGGTCATGAGTTGCAGAAGGTGAGTCCCTACCAAGAGGCTCTGCAGACCCAAGCATCCAGCATCACTATAACTCCAGTAGCCTGAACATTGAAAGGTTGGAGGGCAGAAGTTGCCTATACACCAAGAATGCTTCTGATCACTGCTTGGCCAAAGGCACTGTCCCTGTAGGACTCACCCTCAAGGCAGAAGTAGACTGAGAACGTATGGACTGAAGACCACATGGCAGCCTTACAGATTTCTTGCACCAGCACTATGTGTAGGTTGGCCACCGATGTGACTATAGCCCTCACGTGATGAGCAGTGATCCGGTGCTCCAGAGAGGCCAGCTTGCTCATAAGCGAGGGCAATGCAGTCTGCCACCCAGGTGGACAGCGCTCACTTAGTCACAGATGACCCCAGCAGACTGGTGCTATAGGAGATAAAAAGCTGAGCAGCTTTGATGGCCTTGGTCCTCTCTAAATAAAAGGATAGAGCCCTCTTGCAATCCAGGGTATGCAAGACAACCTCCTCCCTGCTGGCATGCTGCCATGGGAAGAAGGTGGGGAGAACTACCTCCTGATTGAGGTGAAAAGTGAACACTACACCTTTGGGAGGAATTTGGGGTGCTTGCGCAGCACCACCCTGTTTTAGAACCTGGTATAGGGCGGATCTGCCACCAGGGCCTCCAACTCGCTTACTCTGCGAGCGGACGTCAACACCACCAAGGTGGTCACCTTCCAGGAGAGGTGTCTCAAGTGGCAGGTGGCCAAAGGCGCAAAGGGCAGCCTAGTGAGCTGGGAGAGCACCACATTGTGGTCCCATTCTGCAGGGTGGAGAGGGGGCTTGAAGAGCAGGAGGCACCTGAGGAATCTGGAGCCCAGAGGCTGGCCTGAGAGGGCCTTCCCCTCTATAGGGTGATGGTTAGCTGCTATGGTGCCAAGATGCACCCTCACAGAGATTTCAAGCCCAAGTGTGAGAGGTGCAGCACGTTCTGCAGCATGAGCTTTACCTGACAGAACGGGTTCTCATTCCTTTCTGCACACCAAATAGAGAACTTCCTCCACTTGAGCTCTGCACGTCCCTTGCCAGCTGCATCGGGTGGTGGGCTCTCTCCACAGGGAGGAAAGCCCTGACCCACAGAGTGTCCAGCTGGGCCCCTATGAATTCCACGTCTTGGGCCGAGAAGAGGCTGGACTTGGGTTGTTGATGAACCCCAACTGCTGCAGGATGTGGATAGTGAGCTTTGTGGCCTGCCTGGCCACGAGATGTGTGCTGCCTCTGATCAGCCAGTCGTCCAGGTAAGGGAAGACATGGGCCCCCTGGAGGCGCACATGGGCCCCCTGGAGGCGCACATGGGCCCCCTGGAGGCGCACATGGGCCCCCTGGAGGCGCACATGGGCCCCCTGGAGGCGCACATGGGCCCCCTGGAGGCGCACATGGGCCCCCTGGAGGCGCACATGGGCCCCCTGGAGGCGCACATGGGCCCCCTGGAGGCGCACATGGGCCCCCTGGAGGCGCACATGGGCCCCCTGGAGGCGCACATGGGCCCCCTGGAGGCGCACATGGGCCCCCTGGAGGCGCACATGGGCCCCCTGGAGGCGCACATGGGCCCCCTGGAGGCGCACATGGGCCCCCTGGAGGCGCACATGGGCCCCCTGGAGGCGCACATGGGCCCCCTGGAGGCGCACATGGGCGGCTACGACCACCAGGCACTTTGTAAAGACCCTTGGAGAGGAGGCGAGACCAAACAGCAGCACCACCCTGTACTGGTAGTGCTGCCCCCCCACCACGAATCTCAGGTAATGTCTTTAGGAGAGGTGGATCAGGATGTGGGTGTAAGTATCCTTTAGATCCAAGGAGCAGAGCCAGTCTCCCTGGGGGAGGTAGGGCAGCAGTGTCCCAAGGGAGAGCATCTTGAACTTTCCCCTCACCAGGAACGTGTTCAAGTTGTGCAGGTTGAGGATGGGCCTGAGACCACCTATTCTTTTTGAGACAAGGAAATACCTCGAGTAGAACCCCTATCCCCAGAGGTGATGGGGTACTGGTTCCACTGCCCTGTCCCTGAGCAAGCCTGCAAGTTCTGGTGGTGGTGAAGTCTGGAGGGTTCTGCTGCAGATGGAGGAAATACCCCTCCTGCACTACCCGCAGAACCCACTGGTCATAAGAACATAAGATATGCCATACTGGGTCAGACCAAGGTCCATCAAGCCCAGTATTCTGTTTCCAACAGTGGCCAATCTAGGTCATATGTACCTAGCAGTTTCCCCAAGGGACACAGGTTCCACAATGCTTGTATTGGTTCAAGCATTGATATCCTGGGTCCCTTCTTAATAATGGTTTATGGACCTTTCCTCCAGGAACTAGTCCAAACCTTTTTTAAACCAAGCTACACTAACAGCCTTTACTACATCCTCCGGTAACAAATTCCAGAGTTTGATTACACGTTGAGTGAAAAAATATTTTCTTTTATTAGTCTTAAATAGTTTACCCTGTAGCTTCATTGCATGTCCCCTAGTCTTTCTATATTCTGATAAGGTAAACAATCGATCTACATTTACCCGTTCCACTCTGTTCATTAATTTATAGACTTCTATCATATCTCCCCTCAGCCGTCTCTTTTCCAGGTTAAAGAGCCCTAACCTTTTTAGCCTTTCTTCATAGGAGTATCCTTCCATCCCCTTTACCATTTTGGTGGCTCTTCTCTGAACCTTTTCTGAACCTTTTCTAAAATCGCTATATCCTTTTTAAGATACGGCGACCAGAATTGCACACAATATTCAAGGTGCGGTCTCACCATGGAACGATATAGAGGCATTATAATATCTTTTGTTTTATTTTCCATTCCTTTCCTTATCATACCTAGCATTCTATTTGCTCTCTTGGCCGCCGCTGCACACTGGGCCGAGGGTTTTAACATGGTATCCACAATGACGCCTAAATCTTTTTCCTGGGTGGTGGTTCCTAATGTGGAACCTTGCATCATGTAACCATAGTTTGGGTTGTTCTTCCCTAGGTGCATAACCTTGCACTTGTCCACATTAAATTTCATCTGCCATTTTGATGCCCAGTCTTCCAATTTATCAAGATCCTCTTGCAATTTTCCACAATCCTCTTGGGTTTTAACAACTTTAAATAGTTTTGTGTCATCTGCAAATTTGATAACCTCACTCGTTATTCCACTTTCCAGGTCATTTATGAATATGTCAAAAAGCAGCGGACCCAGCACAGATCCCTGGGGTACACCACTATTCACCTTTCTCCATTGGGAAAATTGGCCATTTAGCCCTACCCTCTGCTTTCTATCTTTTAACCAGTTCCTGATCCACAATAGTACACTGCCTCCTATCCCACGACTCTTTAGTTTTGCCAAAAGTCTCTCATGAGGGACCTTGTCAAAGGCTTTCTGAAAGTCCAGATACACAATATCAACCGACTCACCTTTGTCCACCTGATTATTCACTCCTTCAAAAAAACATAACAGATTAGTAAGACAAGATCTTCCTTGTCTAAAGTCATGTTGGCTGTCTCCCATTAGGTCATGACTATCTACATGCTGAGTAATTTTATTCTTCATGATGGTTTCTACCATTTTTCCCGGTACTGTGGTGATGCTGGCCCATCTGTGGGTCAAAGAGGCCAGTCGAACCCCTGTGGGCTGAAGTGGGCCTCCCGGGGGAGGGGAGGGGAGGCCCAGTCCAGGGAGTCAAAAGCTTCTCCCCGGTTGGATGGGAGCTGGTGTCTAGAGCTTGGGAGCCTTGGGCTTCCTAGGCTCGTGTCCTTGGCTTTTAGGCTGCGAGGTAAGGCTGCCCCGAGTAAGGCTGGTAGTGGCCAGCCTGGGAGCAGCCCTTTTTTCCCCTCTGGATTTTTTTCCTTGGGAGTGCAGAGGTCTTTTGGGACAGCCTCTGCAGGGTCACTACCTCGGCCTCAATCTCTGCAGCCTTATCAGACATCAGTTTCCCATGTAGGTTCTCACTATTGCAGAAGACATCCAGGAGCTTCTCCTGTACCCACTTCTCCAGGTTGGACATCTGTAGTCATCCCTGGTGCTGGGCGCAGACTCAAACACATTGTAGGCGGCCCAGGAGAGGAATTTGGAACAGTCCCAGATGCCTGATGCTAGGGACTAACCTTTGCAGACGTTTCCCGGCGAGGCCTGCCGAGAATCCAGAGTTCCTGTATCAGGCACTTAAAGTACATTCCCATGTACAATTCGTATGCCTGTATTTGGTACCCGAGCATGGCACCCTGGCAGCACTTGCATCTCATGGCATCGAGGGCCCGGGCTTCCCTGCTGGGGGGGAGGGAGGGACTTAAGAGTAGGTCTTTTGACTCTTCAGCTTTTGCATGGAGGACTCAACCACCATCGAGTTGTGGGGGGAGTTGTGGCTTGTGGAACCCAGGGCCCTTCCGGACGTGATAAATGGTGTCCATGCACCAACTGACCACTGGCCCTGAGGCCAGGGTCTCCCACATCCAGAGGAGCAATCTCTCAAGGGTGGGTGGAACTGGTACCGTGAGAGTCTCCTTGGGAGGGGATTAATATTGTAGGATCTCGAGCTCCTCGGTGCGCAGGTCCTCTTCAGACTCAGTCCGGGCCATGTAACGAACGTAGTCCTGAAAGGCCACGTCCTCAGGCAGCAAGTGGCGCCAAGGCTCCAGGGAAGAGGGCTCGGAGGGGATGTCCTGGTGTCAGGAGGTCTCCAAGGAGATCTCGCCCTCGGTCTCCCAGTCGGAGCCAGAGGGCATTGAGGAGTCAGCTGCAAGGAATCGGCCCAGCCCCCCCCCCCCCCCCGAGGACCTGGGGTTGGACTCCTGGAAGCTCGCCGGAGAGGACCAGAATCCTAAGGAGCATGATCCCCTTGATCGATGCTGAGGACTTACCTGAGGCCAGTGTCACTCTGTGCCACGTTTGACGCCTGGAGGCTCCTGAGGCCAGAGGGCCCGGTGTAGGAGCCAAAGATGCCAGGGGGCCCGACATCAATGCCCACTGCAAGGCCAAGATGGAGAAGAGACACTGCTCCATGGCCGCCATGCGTGATTCAAGGCCTGATGGCTGTGCAGCACTTGACGTGGACACTGAAGGCCTCTTGTTCGAGGCTAGCACTCCGGAGAGTGCATCCTCGAGGACTATAGGTTAACAGGTCCTGGCGCCGCTCAGAGTCGCCCGAGTCCCGTCAAGGGACCTTGCCAGGTTTGATTGAAGGCACCTCTGGGACCACCTTTTTGGGAGGGTCCAGGGCCACAGCAGAGGAGCCGCCGCCGGACTCCGAGGACACCCAGACTTCTCTCGAAGGGCTGGCTTTGGGGCTCAGTGATGGGGGCAGATTCAGACCTCGGGAAAAGCTTCCCCTGCAACTCAGACCGCCTCCTGTTGGTTTTAGGGTCATGGCCTAGCACTAGTCGCAGGTGGAACTGTCATGGTCCGGGCCCAGGCAACAGATGCAGCAGTCATGAGTATCTGACTGAGATAGCACAGTTACTTACCTGTAACAGGTGATCTCTGGGAACAGCAGGAATAAGTCTTCACATATGGGTACGTCGGTACCGACGGAGTCTGCGTGGGAACGCTTCCCAGCGTCCAATCAAAGAGCTTTTGGAAGCATCCCACCACGCCTGCGTGCTGCCTTCCCGCCTTTCCCAACTGCCTCTCCTCAGTTAAGTTTTAAAGCTGAGACAAAGAGAGAGGAAAGCACAGTTACTTACCTGTAACAGGTGATCTCTGGGAACAGCAGGAATTAGTCCTCACATATGGGGTACGTCGGAACCGACGGAGCCTGCGCGGGAAAGCTTCCCAGAAAGGAAGCTTTTGGGGCCTCCCACAGCGCATGCGCGCTGCCTTCCCGCCTTCCTGACCAACTCTCTTCAGTTCGAGTTTAAAGCTGAGACAATAGAGAGAGGAAAGGAAAGAGAGAGAGAGAGAGAGATACAACTCCTAGGGGAGGTGGGTGGGTTGTGAGGACTAATTCCTGCTGTTCCCAGAGATCACCTGTTACAGGTAAGTAACTGTGCTATCTCCAGGAACAAGCAGGAATGAGTCCTCACATATGGGGACTCCCCAGCTAAGATGCCTGGGAGATCCCCAAGGGTATGAGACCCTGAAAGGTTCCTCGTCTTCCTATGGATCTCAGGCATCCATTAAGGGACGGAGGGTAGGAGTTGTTTAAGAATGGAACAGGTGTCTGAGGACAGCCTGACCAAACAAGGCATCCCGGCGGGAGTCCTTGTCCAAGCAGTAATGGGCTGTGAAGGTATGAACCGAGGCCCAGGTGGCTGCTCGACAGATCTGATCAATGGATACAGAATGAAGATGAGCCATAGATGTGGCCATGGCTCTCACATTGTGAGCTGTGACATGGCCTTCCAGAGAAAGGTTCTTACTCTGATAAGCAAAAGAAGTACACTGAGCAATCCAATTGGACAGTGTTCTTTTTGAGACTGGTAGTCCTAAATGAGAAGGATCAAAAGCAACAAAAAGTTGAGAAGACTTTCGATGTTGCTGTGTCCTGTGGAGGTAAAAGGCAAGAGCTCTTTTAGTCTAGAGTATGAAGGTTCCTCTCTGCATTTGATGCATGAGGAGCTGGAAAAAAGACAGGTAGATATACCTCTTGATTAAGATGAAAAGGTGAGACCACTTTAGGCATAAAGTGGGGATTTGTCCTAAGGACTACCTTATCATGATGGAACCTTGTATAAGGTGGATTAGCCACTAAAGCCTGCAGTTCACTGATGCGGCGAGCAGAAGTGATTGCAATAAGGAAAATGACTTTCCAGGAAAGGAATTTTAAGGAGGTTGTGGCTAAGGGTTCAAAGGGTGGCTTCATAAGCTGACCAAGAACTACGTTTAAGTCCCATGCCACCGGAGGAGGCTGAATGGGAGGTTTAGTTAAAGTTAGACCTCTCATGAATCTTGCAATAAGAGGATGAGAGGAAACAGATTGTCCATTGATAGGCTGAAGAGATGCTGCAATAGCACTCAAATGGACCCTTACGGAATTGGTTTTAAGTCCTGCATTGGAAAGATGCAGGAGATATTCGAGTAAAGAATTCAAAGGTAGTGCTAGAGGGTTAAGACCTTTGTCAGCACACCAAATTGAAAATCTTTTCCATTTAAAAGCATAAGAACGCCTGGTGGAAGGTTTCCTCGATGCATGGAGGACATCCTTCACCTGTTGAGAAAGATTCAAGTCTTGAAGGTCTAGGCCTTAAGTAACCAAGCTCTGAGGTGAAGGGACTTGGGGTTTGGGTGCCACAAAGTCCCCTCCTCTTGAGACAGAAGGTCTGGAGCAGCTCCCAGATCCAGGGAGGGTGTCTGGGAGAGATGCAGAAGTAGAGGGTACCACACTTGGCGTGGCCAGCACGGAGCTATGAGGATCATGGATCCTTGATCCCTCTGAAGTTTGAATAGAGTCTTGGAAATCAAGGGAATGGGTGGAAAGGCATATAGGAAGGCCTGACCCCAATGAAGGAGGAAGGCATCCTTGGCCTGAGCTCCCTGACACGGAATCCTGGAACAGAACCGGGGAAGTTTGGCATTGTACGGACTTGCAAAGAGGTCTATGTCCGGGGTCCCCCATTCCTGAAAGATTCTGAGTACCTGATCCATGTGCAGGGACCATTCGTGTGGAAGCTGAACTCGACTGAGTCTGTCTGCCCAAGAGTTTTGGATTCCTGGGAGGTACACTGCCAGGAGATGGATCCGATGCTCTCTGGCGAAGGCCCACAGTTTTAGAGCTTCGTTGCAAAGCGACAGAGAGCCAGTCCCTCCTTGTTTGTTTATGTAGAACATGGCTACTTGATTGTCGGTATGAACAAGGACTGTCATGTTGATGACAGTATGAAAGACCTTGAGAGCAAGGAAAATTGCTCGCAGCTCCAAAAGGTTGATATGAAGGGTGGTCTCCTGTGGAGACCAAATGCCCTGAGTGGAGAGGTCTTGGAGATGAGCTCCCCATCCTGTTTGGGAGGCGTCTGTAGTGAGAGTTGCTTGGGGTAACAAAGGTTGGAAGGGGGCCCCCAACAACAGATTTTGAGTGGATATCCACCATTGGAGAGACCAAAAAAGACGTTTTGAGGTTGCTATTTGGTCTGAGAGAGCTCCTGATGCTTGGGTCCACTTGGTGGACAAGGTCCATTGAGCTGCTCTCATATGTAGGCGAGCATAAGGCACCACATGAACTGTGGATGCCATGTGGCCTAGCAGTTGTAGCATCTCTCTGACAGTCAAGTGGCTTCTGGACTGAATTTGAGAGGCCAAGTGCACTAGACGGTGGCAACGGGCCTGAGGAAGATAGGCCCTTGCAGTGGTAGTATCTAGCCAGGCCCCTATGAATTCTAGGGATTGAGTAGGGGTGAGTTGAGACTTTGGCAGATTGATGACAAGTCCCAGATATTGCAGTATGCATCTGGTGTGGTCCAGGGAAGTCTGAGCCTCGGACTGAGATGGAGCTCGGATGAGCCAGTCGTCCAGGTACGGGAAGACAAAGATCCCCAGAGTGCGTAGAAATGCAGCTACTATTGCCATGCATTTGGTAAATACCCTTGGAGCAGAGGCTAGACCGAAGGGGAGTACTCTGTATTGGAAATGTTTTCCCTGGAACAGAAACCGTAGGAATTTTCTGTGGGATGGATGGATGAGTATATGTGTGTACGCATCCTTGAGATCCAGAGAACAACGCCAGTCCTGACTCTGTAGGTATGGAAGGAGAGTACCTAGAGAAAGCATTTTGAATTTCTCTTTGTATAGGAATTTGTTCAATTCTCTGAGATCCAGAATGGGTCTGTACCCCCCTGTTTTCTTGGGAATGAGAAAATAAGGGGAGTAGAAACCTGACCCTTGTTGAGGAAGAGGAACCTCTTCTATTGCCCTTTGGGCGAGAAGAGTGGTCACCTCTTGGCCCAACAGGTACAGGAGAGATAGGGGAGAATTGAATTGTCTCACCATGGTATGGGGAGGAAGGCTGGAGAAATGTAGTTTGTAGCCCTCTCTGATGATAGAGATGGTCCACGGTTCTGATGTGATTTGTTCCCATCTGGGAGCAAAATGAGCCAACCTTCCTGGAATGGTGAGAGGTTCTGGCTGTTGCAGAGCCAGAAAGGTTAAGTTCTCTAGAATCAAGTCAAAAACCCTGAGGAGGTTGGGACTACTGGATTGTAGCAGCCCCTGTAGCCTTTGTTCTGGCCTGTTTAGTTTGCTGACGCTTAGGAGCAAAGCGAACTTGGGAAGATTGCTGGCCAGTATTTGTGGAGAATCTGGTCTTTTTATAGAAAGTTTTCTTAAAAGGTTTTTTCTTGGCAGGGGTAGAGGTAGACTTAGAAAGTCTATCTAAAGCAGCATTCTCTGCATCCATTTGAGTGGCTTTGATTTGCCACTCTTTGCCAAACAGATTTTCACCTGTACAGGGCAGATTGCCCAAGCCTTCTTGTACCCAGGGTTCCAAATCAGAGGCCTGGAGCCAAGCCAGTCTGCGAGCAGCTATGGCTATGCCAGAGGCTCTGCTTGCCCCCCCTCAAAAGAGTCAAAGGCTGCTCTGTTGGAGAACTTTGAAACATCTTGAGTGTGCTTTAGCAAAAGAAGGAATTCCTCCTGTTTATCCTCT
Source organism: Ichthyophis bannanicus (assembly GCA_033557465.1). Lineage (NCBI taxonomy): Eukaryota > Metazoa > Chordata > Amphibia > Gymnophiona > Ichthyophiidae > Ichthyophis > Ichthyophis bannanicus. The sequence continues at coordinate 483,532,182 of CM066036.1, read as the reverse complement.
GGGATAAAGGGGAGAAACTGACGTATCTTTAAACATGCCCATATAGAGGCTGTATGAATTGATTCTGGCAATAAGCATGCTAGCTTGGAAGATTTTTCTCCCAAAAGCATCCAGAGTCCTACATTCTCTTCCTGGAGGGGTAGAAGAGTGTATTTTGGTACTCTCTATCTTTTTCATAGCAGACTTCACCACAATAGAGGAGAAGGAGAAGGAGGAACCCGATACATGGTGTCCAAACGTCGAGAATGTGGAGATGGATTTGTGGGAGGCTCCTCTCACCCTATCATGTGTTCTTGAAGAATTTCATGTATGGGTAAGGTGGCTGCCTCTTTGGGAACCTTAGAGTATCCTAAAATATCTAATTTTTTTGCTCTAGGTTCCTTTTCAGAGGATACAGATATGGAGTCCTTTAGCTACTTCAATAATGAAGTCTTGAAAGGACAAATCCTCTGGAGGAGACATTCTCCTTTTTGGAGAAGAGGGCTCCTCAGGAAGAGTAAAAGAGACGTCAGCAGAATCATCTGATGTATCAGAATCTTCAGAGGATTTAAAGTATCGTCTATTTGCTTCCAGAGATCGATACGCGTACCGATCGGTACCGACATCGGGCGTACTGGGTATCGGAGCGGTATCGAAGAAAGCTCCGGAACCGGAGACCGGAACCGGCATGCTACTGGAAGTAGATGCTCTGGGTACCGGTATCGGTTGCGGTACCGGAATCGGAGTCGGAACCGATTGTCGCGGTACCGATGGCGGTGCAGCATTAATGAAAGTCAGTAAGGCCTGCTGCATGGATTGTACCGTAGTACCCATAGCCGCCACAACTGCCTGGAAGTCGGTACCGGTGTTAGCCGGTACCCCAGAGCAGTCTAACAGGAGATCGGTCGAGGCCATGCCATCGATGTCTACCTGTAACCCCATAGGAGGAGCTTTGGAAGCCGGAGCTTCCCGCCGGGGTTGTTTGGCTGGGGCAGGGTCCTCAGGGTCAATTGCAAGGGCCTCTCGCTGCTTAGAGGGAGATTTGCCTTTTGAGGACTTGCCCGAAGAATGTTTGGTTACCTGAGATCCATCAGGAGAAGAAGACCTGGAGGATGTTGATGCTGGAGTATCGGTAGAAAACAGCATATGAAATTTAGCTGCTCTGTTCTGTAAGCCCCTTTTGGACATCAGAGAGCAGGATGGACAATCCGGAATGGAATGGTCAGGCCCCAAACATTTAAGACACCACTCATGGGTGTCTGTAATTGAAATAGTACCGGTACACTTAGTGCATTTTTTAAAACCAGAAGCTGGTTTTTCCATGAGGGAGACCTGAGAAGGCCTAGAGGCCTCACAGAAAAAATACACCAAGTGTAGAAAAAGTAATTATATATATATATATATTTTTAAATAAACGAAAAAAGGACCGGCGGTACCGGTCTGGAATCGGGGAAGGCAGACATGCGGTCAAAGAAACAAATTAAAATAATTTCTTCAGTGGTGACAGGAACACGACCTGCTGGCTCCGCGGAAAAAGAAGAACTGAAGAGAGTTGGTCAGGAAGGCGGGAAGGCAGCGCGCATGCACTGTGGGAGGCCCCAAAAGCTTCCTTTCTAGGAAGCTTTCCCGCGCAGGCTCCGTCGGTTCCGACGTACCCCATATGTGAGGACTCATTCCTGCTTGTTCCTGGAGATAGGAAAGATAGAGATACAACTCCTTGGGGAGGTGGGTGGGTTGTGAAGACTTATTCCTGCTGTTCCCAGAGATCACCTGTTACAGGTAAGTAACTGTGCTATCTCCAGGAACAAGCAGGAATGAGTCTTCACATATGGGGACTCCCAAGCTAAGATGCCTGGAGTCCCAGCATGTGATATGGGGGATAGCATGTTCCAACCTAACACCAGGCATCCTGAGGATGGAGGGTAGGAGATGAGAAAGAAAGATGCTGTGGAACAGCTAACCTAGCATAGGACTGCAGAGAAGGAGTCCATGTGTGGATGACTGTCAATGATATTGCAAAGAATATTGCAATATGGACCTCCCCTGACAGGAGTTCACAGAAGTATGGAGGTTCATGGATCTACTGGGACCCAGTAGAGGAACCGTGAAGAGGACCACACTGTAAAGTGGAGGTAATAAACCTGTAGGAACACAGTGGAGGTCAGAATACTGAAAGGTAACAGGTAACCCCAGTAGGAAAAAACTGGGGTAGTACAAAAACGGTGGGCCTTCAGCGGAAGGCTGTATGACAAAAACCTAATTCTGGCGGCAAAGTGGCTCACTCTGAGAAGCAAAAAGAGAAAGGCTAACCGATTTGGACAAACAGGCACAGTCCTTGTGGGGAGAAAGGGTATGGGAATCCCTTGTATCCCAAAAAGAGAGGACAAATGCCTGAGGCGTTAAGCCTGTGAGTAACTGAATATCCACAATGTCTCTCCTAACTGGGGTAAGCTAGGAGAGATATTGGCACGGAGAGCTTCAGGGGTACCTAACCCTTATGTTATGGTATAAAATTGTTGACTACCACAGGAGTGGTTGTGTGCATAGAACCCCAAACCTGCTGGATAGCATAGGTATGGGTAAAGCCCCTCTGTCAGAAACATACAGCTATATGAACATAGACAGTCAGATAGATAAGTATGTGGGGACATATCTATAATGAAATATCTCGACAGATACATATATACATACACACACACACATATATATATATACATATAGATATATAGATAGACATATAAGAATATATCTATAGTGAGATATGGAGGGGCATAAAATACACACAAAAGAAATATGAATAGGTAGGCCTAAATATGGATGTCTGTAATTAAACAGACAGATATGCCTACAGTACAGTATTCACATAGAATATGTGAAGAGGAAAGATTCATCTAACAAGGAGGTGGAACCTACTTGAGACATATAGAGAATCTATTCTCCCTGGTTATGAACTGCAAGGATGCTAGCTAGTGAAATAACCAGGATGGTTACATGAAAAAACAGAGGATAATATCAATCTGCAGCAAACAAGTCCCGAAATTGCCAGGACTCTAGCATGGTAAGTAGACAGAAGACACAGAGAGATGAGATACCATGTTGACCTGCTTAAAGGCAAAAGGTATCATGCATTCTTACCATGAGGACGAGCTGCAAAGATAAAGAGCATATCCCCGATTGGGAATGCTATGGAACAAAGCAGGGAATTGGTAACTTCTTAAGCCCTTACGTAAGAGAAAAGGCCTATGTCCTTTATATCAAAAGGAGATAGCAGAAGGGCAAACCTTTCTAGTCATGGGAGACATGACTGAAAAGTCTTTTCCAACCATCTAGGATAGCTGTTGGAGAAAAAAATCCCATGCTCTCTAGCAAGGGCCCATAGTGGAAAGCTTCTCTGTAGAATTGCAGAGAGCATGATGCAGGAGAATGAGGAGATAGAACTGGCTGCTAGGGAGCCAGTATCTCTGCCAACTATGGTACAAAAACCAGGGAAATGGAGATGGCAGAAATAGAAGACTAACCCAGAAAGTTTGTATTGAGACAGTCTCCAAGATAGATGAAGCACTGACTTGGAGTCACTACTAAAACTAGATAGGTTAGTGGAGGACAAATCTGGTTGTTTGTGGACAAGAACCAGTGGACCAAACCTTAAGGCTCCTGCATAGGCAGCTGCTAGCAAGACAGCAGAAAGAATCTTACTGTTTAAAAACAGAAAGGACAGAACAGGAGTAGAAAACTCTGGACATGTCTGATAAACTGCCTCAAAGTAAGACTGAAACAGGGGAGGTAACTCAGAGGAAAACTCCGCACTGGAAAGTGACAAAACCTAGAGAAGCTGAAGAAAAAGCCTTCCAGCAAGTAATTCTGCTCTTATAGTGGCAAGAGGGTGAAGAGAATAGAGCTGAAGAGGACTTACCAAGTAGTAAGTCTATAGAAAGGAAAAATACATGCTGGCACAGGAACTATCATTTGATAGTGGTCAAATCTCTTTCCTAGTAGGAAAAGAGGAGAAACCTGTGACTTATGGGCATGAACATCCTGACAGCTCATAGAAAAATGGATGTCTTTTGGAAAGAGACCCATGTGTAGGGGCTAGAAAGAAGCAGTGGATTGCCTCTGTTGAGAAGAGGCAACTGTAGATTCTAACCCCAAGAGTCACAAGCATTTGATGATTGATCAGAAACCCTGCAGAGGCTGGGTTTGCTGAGCCTGGTGAGAGGTTGGATTCTTCAGACCAGGACGATGCTTCCCCTGTATGATGGGCAAGTGAGGAATAAAACTTTCTCCTGTGGGAAGAAAGTTTGGTAGGACATTTCCTACCTACTGGGACAGAAGAAGGTGTAGAACAACCCTTAGGAACAGTGGACAACTGAGTAACCTGATGTAAAGACTCCTTGTTGAAAAGATTTTCTCCAGTGCAAGGAGTATGTCCCAGCAGTTGTTGTGCCCATTTGGCCAAATCTGAAGCTTGGAGCCAGGCTCTACGTCGTGCCCCTATAGCTATAGCAGAAGTCCTGCTAACAGACTCAAAAGAGTCTAGGGAAGCACGAGAAAGAAACCAAGAGATATTCTGGATATGCTTAAGCAGTGAAGAATAGTCTGCACTCCTGGAATCTGGAAGGAAAGGAGTCAAAAGATGTAATTGCTTTGTGACCTCCTCAAGAGAAAGACTCATAAAAATATATGAGAGAATTCTTGTAGAAAGCATAGATGTCTGGAAGGTTTGACGTCCAAAGGCATCTAGTGTCTTAGACTCACGACCTGGCAGATAAGAGTGCTTTTTCTTACTCTTTACCCGCCTCATTGCTGATTCCACTACTATGGAATGATGAGGAAGTTGAGTCTTTTGAAACCCTGGAGAGGGGAGCACCTGATATAAGAGATCAGTTGCTCTGGGAGGTGGGGGTACCCTTAAAGGTGTTTCCCACATTCCTAGAAGGAGATCCTGCAAGGAATGATGTAAAGGAAGCATTATGTTGTCCTTTGCTTTGGTAGAAACAGAGCCTTGTGCAGGATCATGTCCTGGAATAGGAATGGCAAGGGATCTTGCTATATCCAGGAGAAAACTCTGAAAAAAGGGATCCCAAACAGGAATCTCCCTTGGACAGGTTAGATCTAAAGAACTAGCCTGAGCACCCACAGAGTTATCCAAATATATAGGAATAGAAGAGCCTGCAGAGTGCATTGTGGAATGCTTAAGGGATGGTTGCTGGTACTGGCTCTCAGGAGCAGCAACCGTCCTTACCACATTGTGCATGCCAGGTATCGACTCCAAGCTTGGTATAGAATGGAGCGATCCTGTTGAAAAAAGCATTGCAGGAGTTGGCCACGATGCTACTGTGGATACCAGTACCGATGGCAATACCGGTACCGATGTCGGAGTCGAGCCCGACAAAGACATCGGAGCAGTCATCGGTGACAGTTCAACTGGTACCGAGGTAACCGAAAACCTCCGGCTACTATCCTCGGTACCGAAGCACCAGTATCGATCGGTGTCAGTACCAACACCTATTGGTACCCAGTCTTCTAGACTAGAGATTGATTCCAAACTCGGCATCGAGGGCAGAGAGCCTGAGAAGCGAAGCATGGAGGGCACCGATCATAAGGGTAATGAGGACATCGGTACCGACTTTGGTACCGTGTCTGATACCAGTGAAGGAAGGTCAACCAGTGGCAACTCAATCGGCCTCGGGGAAACCGAGAGTTGCGGATCAGAGTCATCGGAACCGGGCCTTCGGTACCACCGAGAGACGGTACCAAGGCGAGTCGGTACCCAGTCCTCCAGACTGGAGATTGATTCCAGACTCAGCATCGAAGGAAGTGAGGCCGTTGATGCACATCTGGAGGGTACAGATGTCGGTGGTAGTATCGGTGTTGGTACCGATAATGGAAAGTCAATCTGGGGAGTATCCACCGGTCCCCGAAGGTACCGAGGACGCCCGATGACTATCCTTGGTGAGGAGTGTTTCATCCAACACCAGTGCCGATGCCGGGGTATCGGTACCGCTCGAAGCGGATGCCACCACCGTACACGGCTTAGGTATGTTCTGTGGGGGGTGAAGCCCAGGAACAACCTGAAACCCCTTATACGCTTTGGAGACCGAAGACTCCCGCCGGGGTTTTGAAGCCAGTGGGCCGTCGAGGGCAAGGCCAGAGCCGTCTATATGCTGTGCATGAGACCTACCACTCGAGGACTGGCTAGTCTTAACAGACTGTTTGGGAGTTACCTGATCCTGTGTGGAAGAAGAAGGGGACGGTGCCCCGAAGTTGGAGGGCAACCGTGTATCGAGGGACCCTCGATGTTGAAAACATCTTCTCACCAAACTGTTGTCAGGACCCAAGCAGGTTAGACACCGACTTCGAGGGTCTAAAAATAAAGATGTACCGCCACAGTCTGAACATTTCTTGGAGAACGTGTCTGGCGGTTCCATGAAGGAAAAAGAAGAGGCCTAAAAGGCCTAAGAGACCGTGGGACACTATGAAGAAAATAATATCCCGTGGAAAAGGAAAATTTTACAAGAAAAGAAAAGAAAACACCGGCGGTACCAGTGGCGTCGGGACGACAGCCGCGACCACAAGAAAAGTAAAAAATAAGAATAAGAATTTTCTGCGGTGACAGGACGTCCTGCCGGCTCCGCGGAAAAACAAAAATTGAGGAGAGGCAGTTTGGAAAGGCGGGAAGGCAGCATGCAGGCGTGGTGGGATGCTTCCAAAAGCTCTTTGGACGCTGGGAAGCGTTCCCGCGCAGACTCCGTCGGTACTGACGTACCCATATGTGAAGACTCATTCCTGCTTGTTCCTGGAGATAGTCTGACTACAGCAGTTGCATTTCTTGAACCCACCGGGAGTCATGGTGGGAGCACACCAGCTGGGGTCGAGGACCCCCAGGCGAAAAAAGGCTGGTCGAGGTAGGATCCCGAGGAAACACGAAGAAAAGTCAAGATCAGCACCGGTGGTGCTGCCTCGAGGCAGGAAGGGAACCGGTACACAACCGAACAAAAGGAAGGAATAAAATATTTTTTTCCAGGAGAGTATAGGACCACGTCTGTTGGGCTCCGTGGAAAAAAGGAGATTGAGCAAGATGGCACCCTTGGGTGGGAAGGGGACCACGCATGTGTGGTAGCATTCCCAAAGGCTCTCTTTGAAAGCTGGGGAAATGATCTGTGCAGACGTCACCCATATGTGAGGGCTGACTTTCTGCTTGTTCCTGGAGAAAAAAATAATACCCATAGCTACAGTTGTATGCAAAAAACGTTTAGGTACTGCTAGTCAAACTGTATCTGTTAATGTATCCCCAATGTGAGCCGACAACTACACGGTACAAAGTTAAAAATGACATCTTTCATCCAATTTTAATGCATGACTAAACATTTGCAGTTTTTAATTTTTCTTAACATTCAAAATAAGAAAGCAGTGAATATAACAAATGCAACATTCAAAATAAGAAAGCAGTGAATATAACAAATGCAACAATCTGGACATGATTTCAAGAAGTACTTTCTAACACCTTTGTGAGAAATAGCTAGCTACAGGAAAAGTTTTGAACAGCAGTTCCCATACTCAAGTTTATGCCCCCCAAATGATATAGACATCTGTCAGTACAGCAACACACCCCATACATTCCAGCCAGCATCATTTGGCCAACTAATGCACTCAAGCCTGTGCTCTCCTCAGCGCAGTGTGAAGACAGTTTAAAACAGGAATCCAGTTTGCTCTCTTGCAGTCTCCTCAGTGTGCCTGCTGCAAACAGCTGAAGGGAACTGAGAATTGCAATTCTGTTTCCCACAATCACTGTCACCAGCCCAGATCTCTCTTCTCTCCACTGTCCACTAGAGCCTGCTTTCCCTCATCACCTTATTACAGATTGCTGCCTTTAGCCTGAGCCTTTTCCCTCCCTTCACCTTGCAATAGTCAGTGTGGGTATAGACAGAAGAGGAGGAGGAAATGGCATGATGCATCCTTATTTTCCTCCTCCCATCAGTGCAAATAGTTTAGAAAAAAAAAAGGAAATTGGCAGGGTACATATGTAGTGCTTCTCAACCAAGGGCACCATGAGGCTCTTTCCCCATCACTATTGAAGTGCCCTGGAGAATAGTCCTCTGCTTTCCAAAGCAGCTCTTCCCTGCCAGGCAACATGTAGCAACAGTTGAGTACAGGGTGGACCTGGAGCAAACTAAGAACAGACACACTGTTCCCTAATCTGTCCCTCCTATCACGCATAGATAGGAAGGTATGGGTGTAACTGGAGCAGACACCGCAGAGCAAAGAATGGCACCTACACAAGCTAGTCAGCCCTTTTATCGTCTGTCCTAGCATCACAATGCAGAAGTTATGGAAGGCTACTGGGGAATAAAGGAGCCAGAAAATACGAGATTGATGAATAAGCAACCTAATTAAGGGGAGGTAGAGGGCTGAGAGGATCAAGTGTTGTGACGGAGCACTGAAACACAGTAAAGTAAAGCAGCGAAGGAAGAAGTGAAATTCAGTTGGGACTGCAAAGAGACTGAAGAAATGATGCTGTAAGGGAAAGCTATAGAGGTGTAGAAAAAAAGAAGAGGAAAATGCAATAAGAGGAAAGAGTGTTAGAGAGTGGTAAGGAAGAAAGTAATGAAGACAGACAAAAGAAAAAAAAAACAGAGCCTGGAGAAGGCATTAGAAAAGACTGGGACCAACATGATCAGACAGAGGTAGAAAAGAGCATTTTCTTTTCAGTATAACGATTAGAATATGTAATAGTGATCTATTTGGCTCCTGGAGTAAACCGGATGTACTAGTACACAGTTGAAAATCTTTAACCTGGGTGTAACTTCCATATAGAAGCTAACTGCTGGAAATGGTTGGATTGCGTTAATTTTTTTTTCTTGTTTTTTTCTGGTGCATGCATACTTTTCTTGTAGGCAGGACATACCAAGCCTGTGTCTTTTGTACTGGTTTAAAGTACTTTGTGATAAAACCACATTCTTTAAGTTTTATTGGTTAAGTATATTTTGAGAGCAGATTCTATAATTTTCCAGAGACAGTCCATTGGACTACCCCTCTCCTCCCCCCAAAAGCTACTACTCACTGGTATTAGTGTCTCAGATCATTCACCAGAAAACTGGTAATTTTACCCTCCCCTCTTCCCGATAGGAAGAGCATTGTTTTCTACATATCTGCCTCCTCTCCTGACTTCAATCTAATAAAACCTGGGTTCCTGTAATCTTACAGGAGCCACTGGCTTCATTGTTCATACATCAGATGGAAGCCAGCAGAATGAGAAACAAGCAGGCCTAATGCAACACATTAAACATGGCAAAGGAGCACAAATGCTTGGGGAGTGCCTAGGCCAGTTCTAACACCAATCTGGACATTTGGGAAGGAGGGGAAGAGGGCACTACATTTATGGATTGCAGAGGGGCTCTGCAAACCTAGCTCCGCCCCAGGTAGAAAATGCTGCTGCTAATCTCCTACCTGTGGGAGAGAGTGCAGTTAAGAATCACAAAATTTGATTTGGTGTTCCATGAAGACTGAACAAACTTAGAAGAGTGCCACAAAATAAAGTTTAAGTACTCATCTAATAGTCCTGTACATCAACAGATCAAAGCAAATACCAGCCTGCAATGCAGGTCCTCACCAAACATCACAAAATTCTCTCCAAAACACATGTGGGGCAAAGTAAATTAGTGCCTTCATATCTAAAAACACCTTTTTAAATAAGAAATATAATCTTCCAGAGTAGTAAGGGTGGCATCAATTACCCAAATGAGAATCTATAATATAGATTTAAAGCATAAGACACCCAAAATAACTAACATTCATTCTCAAACCCAAGTTAAGAGTAAAACAAATTCTCCAACCTAAAAAAAGAGCCCCTCAGAAGATGAATATAATACTTACCTCCAAAACCTTAATTACAAGACAATCCAAAAACATGAAGAAAAATGGTCTGAAATCAAGAAAGCCATAAGCAATCCAAAATGGTTAAATTTGGACTGAGCACTTCCGGCACCTCTAAGGAGATGAAATCTGAAGATGTCACACAAAATCAACCATACACCCAGGAGAAATTAAATCTGCTGGAAAGAATAATCAAAGAATATATAAATCACCACTAGACATCTCTAACACCAGAAAATAAAGAATGCCTCCAAACATTTAAGCCCTGAAAGGTATATGACCCTGAAAGAATGCTAAATGAAAAGCTCAATGAAAATGCTCAAAGACAGCAATTTACAAATTTGGGCAACACTAGTAAAATTTAAGCCGATTCTACTTTCTGATAATTTCCATAAGACATTGTCAGAGGAACTAATTGCACTAAAGGATACCACTAACTCAATTAGTGGATCAGGGCTAGCCCAAGGGTATCTGACAGTTTATGTGAACTTTCATCTGTACACTGCCCTCTCCTCTCCCAGGACAAACCCAGGCCCCACCCTTCCCCTTCTATCACCCTCCGTCCTGTATCTAGCATCTTCCCTTTCCTTTCTTGCACAGCACCCAGTATAATGGAGTTACTTACCTGTAACAGGAGTTCTCCGTGGACAGCAGGATAAGTCAGCCACACTTGGTGACGTCATCCGATGGCGCCAAGACGGAAGTACTCTCCATAGATCAGAAGGGAACTGGCCCTGCCCCCCGGCCCGCCCCTAGCTAGCCAGTTCGTCACTAGCTGAGCCTTAGCTGCTAGGAGGCGGGCACTGGTTAGAGGCCGAGACCTTCCCAGGGAAGGTGGGTGGGTATGTGTGGCTGACTTATCCTGCTGTCCACGGAGAACTCCTGTTACAGGTAAGTAACTCCATTTTCTCCTAGGACAAGCAGGATGAGTCAGCCACACTTGGTGCCTCCCAAGCTGTCATGCGATGTGGTGGAAAGTTGGGAGGCCGAGATCAGGTTCAGGTGACACTTTATCAGGGCTGGTTGTTTTAATGGTGTGCCCTGGGACACACTGGATTATCATTAGGCACCTGGTGGCAGAGGCAACGTGCAAACATGCAGTATGCAGCGTGTAGTGCTAATGGGTATGCGCCCATTTTGAGGTAAGTAATTCTGAACTTGTAGACATGCAGTCACACGTCATGCCTACGCGGCAGCAGTGGTTGCGAGAGTATATGGTCTCACTGGGCAGCCGCAGAGTAAATGGTCTCAATGGGTAGCCGCAGAGATGCAGCAGCAAAGGGAGTCCCACCGAGCAGTAGCGTAGAGTTAACCACTGCGAGCAGGGATAGCCACTGTATCAATGTTGGAAGCGCCATGCAAGATTGACACAACAGTGCAATATCAACGGTGGACCAGCAGCAATATCAACAGTGCTACAGAGTGAACTAAGTAGAGCAATAACACCGCAAAGGACATGAGTCATAGCCATAACACCGTGAGGGACATGAGTCATGAGTCAGTTCATGAATTGGTTAGGTGTGTCCAGGCAGAAGGTAGCAGTCAAGACCCTGAGACTGCTAGGCGACGCGTTTGTCCCTGTTGCATGTAGTGCTATAGTAGGTGTCCCTGTCCCTGTTGCATGCAGTGTTAGTAGGTGTCCCACAGGCTGTCTATGGATCCTTTGGCACCACTAGAGTCCTGTGCTTGCCCTTGGCACGGCACGGCTGGAGCTTTTGCTTGTGGCCATGGCCGATCTGGGCCGATGGTGGAGAATGTGGAATTTGGATCATGCAGATTCCTAGAGGTGCAGTACGCTGGGACCGAGAGGTGGAGTATGCTGGGTGTCCTGGACATGCTTGTATCCTGGACATGCATGTATGTCCTGGGCATGCAGGGTCACATGCGATGAAGGTTTGGGTCCCATGCTGTTGCGCTGTTTCGTGTATGTCCTGGGCATGTAGGTGCGTAGGGCATCGATGATGTCCAGAGTATGCCGTCCCGACTGGCAGTTTGGGCCACTATCCAAGCTGCCCTAGGACTAGCAGTCTGAGCCGTTATCTAAGAACTCTTACTGGTGGTCCACCCCAGTTTTGTCTGCAAGTGACAGCAAGGCTGCTGGGCACAGTTGTCATAGGCCGTGATCGCCCTGCCTGGGTTGCTGATGCTTGTGTCAGGCGCTGCAGGACTTGCAGGATGGATTTTCACTCGTAGCAGATCAGGGGACGACACGTCATGACTGAAGTGGCAGTATACCGTGTCAGCTTCTTGAGTTTTCACCCACACTTGAAGGGAGGAGAAGATATCCAGAAGTCCTAGGCCATAAGATTAGGGAAAACACGTTGGTGCTGGCCAGGTATGATGAAGATGGCCTGGCTCAGACCGTCTTAAACAGTTGCCCTTCCTGCTCTCCACGAGGTGGGTAGGTCAATCGAGTTCCTACCTGCAGGTTAGTCTGGCAGTCGAGTCAGGGGCTGCCTAGATGGATGTTATTGTTGGGCCCTTGGCCGTGGTAGGTCAGGGCCAAGTCTGGTACGTCAGAGGTGCTGGCCAAAGACCCATGATCTGGTCTGAACCTTGATCAAGACCAAGCATTGGAGTGGAGCAAACAAGTAAGACTCAGGCCCTGGACATTGCTTGTGGAGAGCTTGCATTAACTAAGTGGCTAGACTCCCACACATACGGAGGGAAGAACGGATAGGAATGAAACCTCTGTCCCCTGCTTATGAAGACAGTGTCCGAGCTACACCTCCATAAAGGCAGGAACGGTGCATGACAGCATAGTTACTCACCTGTAACAGGTGATCTCCGGGAACAGCAGGAATTTAGTCCTCACATATGGGTATCATCGGTACCAACGGAGCCTGCGCGGGAACGCTCCCCAGCGTCCAATTAGAAAGCTTTTGGGAGCATCCCACAGCGCCTGCATGCTGCCTTCCCACCTTTCCCAACTGCCTCCCTCCAGTTGAGTTTTAAAGCTGAGACAAAGAGAGAGAGAGAAAGAGATAGAGAGATACAACTCCTAGGGGAGGTGGGTGGGTTGTGAGGACTAAATTCCTGCTGTTCCCGGAGATCACCTGTTACAGGCGAGTAACTAGCTATCTCCAGGAACAAACAGGAATGTAGTCATCACATATGGGGACTCCCTAGCTTTAGAAGCCAGGGAAAGACCCCAGAAGTTGTGTCCCTGAACAGGACTCCACTTCTCCCCATGGATCTCTGGCATCCTACCAGGAATTGTGGGTAGGAGTTGATTAGGTATGGAACAGGTGTTGGAGAACAGCTTGACCAAAAACAAGGCATCTCGGCGTGAGTCCTTGTCCAAACAGTAATGGGCTGTGAAGGTATGAACCAAGGCCCAAGTGGCTGCTCGACAGATGTCGTCGATAGACACAGAGTGCAGATGAGCCATTGAGGCTGCCATGGCCCTCACATTGTGAGCTGTGACATGGCCCTCCAGAGAAAGGTTCTTACTCTGAAAGGTGAAGGAAATACACTGAGCAATCCAGTTAGAGAGTGTTCTCTTGGAGACTGGAAGTCCCAAATGAGAAGGATCAAAAGCAACAGAGTTGAGAGGACTTTCTATGTTGCTGTGTTCTTTGTAAGTAAAAGGCTAAAGCTCTTTTACAGTCCAAAGTATGAAGATTCCTCTCTGCATTTGATGCATGAGGCCTTAGAAAAAACACAGGTAGGTAGACCGCTTGGTTTAAATGAAAAGGCGAGACCACCTTTGGCATAAAGTGTGGATGAGTCCTAAGGACTACTACCTTGTCATGATGGAACCTTATATAAGGTGGATCAGCTACTAGCGCTTCCAACTCACTAATGCGGCGTGCTGATGTGATTGCAATGAGAAAGATAACCTTTCAAGAAAGGAATTTCAAGGAGGTAGTAGCTAAAGGTTCAAAGGGTGGCTTCATGTGCTGCCCAAGAACCAGGTTTAAGTCCCATGCCACCGGTGGTGGCCTGATGGGAGGCTTAGTTAGAAGGCCTCTCATGAATCTTGCTATAAGAGGATGAGAGGAAATAGGTTGTCCATTTAGAAGCTTAAAGGAAGCTGCAATAGCACTCAAATGGACTCTTACTGAGTTAGTCTTAAGTCCTGCACTGGATAAATGAAGGAGATACTCCAGCAATGATTCCAGAGGTATCGCAAGGGGGTTAAGACCCTTTTGCGAACACCATATGGTAAACCTTTTCCACTTAAAAGCATAAGAGCGTCTTGTGGAAGGTTTCCTGGAAGCAAAAAGAATATCTTTTACTTGCTGAGGAAGATTAAGATCTTGGAGATCTGGGCCTTCAGCAACCAAGCCCTGAGATGCAGAGACTGGGGATTGGGATGCCATAACATTCTGTCCTCCTGAGATAGGAGATCTGGAGCAGACATTAACTCCATGGAGGGAGCTTGAGAGAGATGTAGAAGCAGAGGGTACCACACTTGCCTTGGCCAATGTGGAGCTATGAGAATCATATGGTCTCTGTCTCTCTGAAGCTTGAACAGGGTTTTGGGAATTAGGGGAATGGGTGGAAAGGCATACAGGAAGTCTTGACCCCAATAAAGGAGGAAAGCATCCCTGGCCTGAGCCTTCTGAGCCGGAATTCTGGAACCGGGGAAGTTTGGCATTCCACGGACTTGCAAAGAGGTCTATGTTCGGGGTTCCCCAAATTTGAAAAATCTTGGCCACCTGGTCTACACATGCAGAGACCACTCGTGTGGAAGCAGAACTCGACTGAGTCTGTCTGCCCAAGAGTTTCGTATGCCTGGAAGATACACTGCCAGGAGATGAATCTAATGCTCTCTGGCAAGGGCCCATAGTCGCAAAGCTTTGTTGCAAAGCGACAGAGAGCCTGTTCCCCCCTGCTTGTTCACATAGAACATGGCTACTTGATTGTCCGTATGGATGAGGACTGTCTTGTAGCTGAGCAGGGTATGGAACACTCGAAGAGCAAGGAAGATTGTTCTGAGATCCAGAAGATTGATATGTAGATGAGTCTCCTGTGGAGACCAGGTGCCTTGGGTGGAGAGGTCTTGCAGATGAGCTCCCGAACCCATTGGAGAAGCATCTGTTGTGAGAGTTGCTTGGGGTAGAGGTTGTTGAAAAGGGGACCCCAGCAACAGGTTTTGAATGGACTTCCACCACTGGAGGGACAAAATAAGGCGACTTGCATTTGCTATTTTGTCTGACAGGCATCTGGATGCCTGGGTCCATTGGGTGGATAAAGTCCATTGAGCTGCCTTCATATGGAGGCGAGCATAGGGAACCACATGCACCGTAGATGCCATGTGGCCCAGTAGTTGTAACATTTCTCGAGCAGTTAGATGAGAATTTAGCACTGCTTGAGAAGCTAACTGCACCATGCAAAGGCAACGAGCCTGGGAGAGATAGGCCCTTGCCCTTGTGGTATCCAGCAAAGCTCCTATGAATGCCAGAGACTGAGTAGGAGTTAGACTGGATTTTGGGATGTTTATTAACAGCCCTAAATACTGAAGGATATGCATCGTGCAGGATAGAGAAGTCCTGGCCTCTGACTCTGTTGGTGCTCGAATGAGCCACTTGCCTAAGTAAGGGAAGACGAATATACCTAGAGTGCGTAGAAATGCTGCTACTACAGCCATGCATTTCGTGAACACCCTTGGTGCTGAGGCTAGGCCAAAAGGAAGCACCCTGTATTGGTAGTGCTTCTGCTGAAAAAGGAACCAAAGGAACCTTCTGTGGGTTGGATGGATGAGGACATGAGTGTACGCATCCTTGAGATCCAAAGAAAGCCAATCCTGACTCTGAAGGTATGGCAGCAGAGATCCGAGAGAAATCATCTTGAATTTCTCCTTGAAAAGGAATTTGTTCAATTCTCTGAGGTCTAAGATAGGTCTGTAACCCCGTTTTCTTTGGGATAAGAAAATAAGGGGAATAGAACCCTGTACCCTGCTGATGAATGGGTACTTCTTCTATTGCCCCTTGGGCAAGAAAGCACAGTTACTTACCTGTAACAGGTGATCTCTGGGAACAGCAGGAATAAGTCTTCACATATAGGTACGTTGATACTGACGGAGCCTGCACGGGAACGCTCCCCAGTGTCCAATCAGAAAGCTTTTGGGAGCATCCCACAGCGCCTGCATGCTGCCTTCCCGCCTTTCCAACTGTCTCTCCTCAGTTGAGTTTTATAGCTGAGACAAAGGGGAGAAAGAGGGAAAGGAAGAGAGATAGAGAGAACTCCTAGGGGAGGTGGGTGGGTTGTGAAGACTTATTCCTGCTGTTCCCAGAGATCACCTGTTACAGGTAAGTAACTGTGCTATCTCCAGGAACAAGCAGGAATGAGTCTTCACATATGGGGACTCCCTAGCTTTTGATGCCAGGGAGAGAGCCCAGAAGTTGTGTGTCCCTGGGACAGGGCTGTACTTCATAACCTGGATCTCTGGCATCCCATGAGGGATGGAGGTTAGGAGTTGATTAAGCATGGAACAGGTGTTTGAGAACAGCCTGACCAAACAAGGCATCCCGGCGGGAGTCCTTGTCCAAGCAGTAATGGGCTGTGAAGGTATGAACCGAGGCCCAAGTGGCTGCTCGACAGATGTCGTCGATAGAGACAGAGTTCAGATGAGCCATTGAGGCTGCCATGGCTCTCACATTCTGAGCTGTGACATGGCCCTCCAGAGAAATGTTCTTGCTCTGAGAGGCAAAAGAAATACATTGGGCAATCCAGTTGGAAAGAGTTCTCTTGGAGACTGGTTGTCCCAAATAAGAAGGATCAAAAGCAACAAAGAGTTGGGAAGACTTTCTATGTTGCTGTGTCCTCTAAGTAAAAATCCAGAGCTCTTTTACAGTCCAGGGTATGACGATTCCTCTCTGCACTTGATGCATGAGGCCCTGGAAAAAAGACAGGTAGGTAGACCTCTTGGTTGAGGTGAAAAGGCGAGACCACCTTAGGCATAAAATGTGGATTAGTCCTAAGGACCACCTTGTCATGATGGAACCTTGTATAAGGTGGATTAGCTACTAGTGCTTGCAATTCACTGATGTGGCGTGCTGATGTGATTGCAATGAGAAAGATAACCTTCCAAGAAAGGTATTTCAAGGAGGTAGAAGCTAAAGGTTCAAAAGGCAGCTTCATAAGCTGACCAAGAACCAAATTTAAGTCCCATGCCACCGGTGGTGGTCTAATGGGAGGCTTTGTTAAAAGGAGGCCTCTCATGAACCTTGCTACAAGGGGATGAGAGGAAACAGGTTGTCCATTTAGAGGCTTGAGGGAAGCTGCAATAGCACTCAGATGGACTCTTACTGAATTTGTCTTAAAGCATGCATTAGACAGATGCAGGAGATACTCCAGCAACGATTCCAGAGGTATGGCACGGGTGTTAAGACCCTTTTCAGAACACCAGATGGTAAACCTTTTCCACTTGAAGGCATAAGAACGTCTAGTGGAAGGTTTTCTGGAAGCCTGAAGAACATCTTTCACTTGCTGAGAAAGAGGAAGATGCTGGAGATCTAGGCCTTCAGCAACCAAGCCCTGAGATGCAGAGACTGCGGATTGGGATGCCAAAACTTTCCGTTCTCCTTAGAGAGGAGGTCTGGAGCAGACCCTAACTCTAGGGAGGGAGCTTGAGAGAGATGTAGAAGCAGAGGGTACCACACTTGCCGTTACCAATGTGGAGCTATGAGAATCATGTGGCCTCTGTCTTTCTGAAGCTTGAACAGGGTTTTGGGAATTAGGGGAATGGGTGGAAAGGTATACAGGAAGTCTTGACCCCAGTGAAGGAGGAAAGCATCCTTTGCCTGAGCCGGAGTTCTGGAACAGAACCGGGGAAGTTTGGAATTCCACGGACTTGCAAAGAGGTCTATGTCCGGGGTTCCCCAAATTTGAAAAATCCTGGCTACCTGGTCCACATGTAGGGACCACTCGTGTGGAAGCAGAACTCGACTGAGACTGTCTGCCTGCCCAAGAGTTTTGAACCCCTGGAAGATAGACTGCCAGAAGATGAATGTGATGCTCTCTGGTGAGGGCCCACAGTCGCAGAGCTTCGTAGAAAAGCGACAGAGCCAGTTCCCCCCTGCTTGTTTAGGTAGAACATGGCCACCTGATTGTCCGTGTGGACAAGGCCTGTCTTGTGGCTGAGCAGGGTGTGGAAAACTCGTAGAGCAAGGAAGACTGCTCTGAGTTCCAAGAGATTGATGTGGAGACAAGTATCCTGTGGGGACCAGATGCCTTGGGTGGAGAGGTCCTGAAGATGAGCTTCCCAGCCCATTGGAGAAGCATCTGTTATAAGAGTTGCCTGGCGTAGAGGCTGTTGAAAAGGACACCCCAGCAAGAGGTTTTGAGGGGACTTCCACCATTGGAGGGACAAAATGAGGCGACTTGTCTTTGCTATTTTGTCTGACAGGCAGCCTAATGCCTGGGTCCATTGGGTGGATAAAGTCCACTGAGCTGCTCTCATGTGAAGGCGAGCATATGGTACCACATGAACGGTGGAAGCCATGTGGCCTAGCAACTGTAACATCTCTCGAGCAGTTAGTAGGGGTTTCAACTCTGCTTGAGAAGCTAACTGCATCAAGCGAAGGCAGCGGGCCTGGGGAAGAAAGGCCCTTGCCTTTGTGGTATCCAGCAATGCCCCTATAAACTCCAGGGACTGAGTAGGGATCAAGCTGGATTTTGGGATGTTTATTACCAGCCCTAAATATTGAAGGATACGCATTGTGCAGGTTAGAGCAGTCTTGGCCTCTGATTGAGTGGGAGCTCGAATGAGCCAGTCGTCCAGATAGGGGAAGACAAATATTCCCAGAGTGCGCAGATAAGCAGCAACCACTGCCATGCATTTCGTGAACACCCTTGGTGCAGAGGCCAGGCCAAAGGGGAGCACTCTGTACTGATAGTGCTTCTCCTGGAAAAGGAACCGAAGGAACCTTCTATGAGTTGGATGGATGAGAACATGAGTGTACGCATCCTTGAGATCTAGAGAACAAAGCCAATCCTGACTCTGAAGGTATGGAAGCAGAGTTCCTAGAGAAACCATCTTGAATTTTTCCTTGACTAGGAATCTGTTCAACTCTCTGAGATCTAAAATGGGTCTGAAGCCCCCTGTTTTCTTTGGGATAAGAAAATAGGGGAAGTAGAACCCTGTGCCTTGTTGTTGAGAAGGCACTTCCTCTATTGCCCCTTGGGCTAGAAGAGTGGCAACCTCCTGCTCTAACAGGCTGAGGAGGGAGGTTGGAGAATTGAACTAGTGCACTCTTGTGAGAGGGGGCAAGCTGGAAAAATGAAGTTTGTACCCCTCTCTTATGATGGAGTGTCCAATGCTCTGCTGTGATTTGCCCCCATCTGGGAGCAAAGTGACAACCTTCCTGGAATGGTGGAGGGCTCTGGTCCTTCTAGAGCCAGGAAGGCTAAGTTCTCTAGCAGAAAGTCAAAGGCCCTGAGGGGGCTGAGACTGCTGGGCTGGAGCAGGCCTCGCAGCCTTTGCCTTGGTCTGTTTGGAGGATTGCTGACGTTTGGATGGGAACTGAGCTGCAGAAGATGCTCTCTGACTATAAGCAGGATAGGATCTTCCCTTTTTAGAAAAAGGTGTTTTCTTGAACAACCTTTTCTTAGCAGGAGCAGCTGTGGATTTGGATAGTCTGTCCAACGCAGAATTTTCAGCATCCATCTGATTGGCCTTTGCTTGCCAATCCTTACCAAACAGATTTTCACCTGTACAAGGGATATTTCCCAATTCATCTTGGACCCAGATCTCCAAATCAGATGCTTGAAGCCAAGCAATCCTACGTGCACCTATAGCTATAGATGAGGCTCTGCTTATGCATTCAAAGGAGTCGAAAGATGCACGGTTGGAGAATTTGGAGATATCCTGGGCATGTTTGAGCCCAGTGAGAAATTCTTGCCTTTTATCATCAGATATAAAAGGACTTAAAGTCTGCAAATGGTCAGCGACTTCTTTTAAGAACATTCCCATGTAGAGACTATAAGAATTAATTCTCACAGCAAGCATGGAAGCTTGGAAGACTCTTCTTCCAAAAGTATCCAAGGTTCTACATTCACGTCCTGGAGGATTAGAGGCATGTCTTTTGGCACTCTTAATCTTTCTCATTGCAGACTCAACCACAATAGAGTGGTGAGGAAGTTGAGTTTTATGGAAACCAGGACAAGGAGGGACACGATACATGGTGTCCAACCTGCGAGAATGAGGAGAGGTGGTTAGAGGTGCTTCCCACATCCTTAACATGAGATCATACAGAATCTCACGAATAGGTAAGGTAGCTGCCTCCTTAGGAGTTTTAGGATATTGCAAAATATCTAACTCCTTGGCTCTGGGCTCTGACTCTGGGGCCACTGTAATAGAGAGGCCCCGAGCCACCTCTCTGATAAAGTCTTGAAAAGACAAGCCCTCTGGAGGAGACATCCTTCGTTCAGGAGAAGACTCCTCCTGTGAAAGAAGCATCACTGCATCGACAGACTCTTCAGAATCCTCAGAGTCAGAGGAATCGAAGTATCGTTTGTCTGGATGCTCTTGCAACGCCCGATACCCGTACCGACCAGGATCGGTATTGGGAATAACCGGTACCGGGGTATCGGTACCGGAGGGCTAAAAAAGACAGAGTACCGGCATAGCGGACACCGACGCCGATGCCACCGGTACCAGGATCGGTACCGATGGCGATGCTAGTGCTGGTACCGGCGGAGTAGTCTGTTGCGGTACCACGGGCGTCGATGCCACAAGGAAAGCCGCCAGACTGTATTCCATGGACAGAATCCTCTGATCCATCGACGCCGCCAATGCCTGGAAGTCGGTATCGGTGGAAGCCACCGGTACCCCAGAGCATGGCACCAAGAGACCTGTCGAGGCCACGCCATCGAGATCCTGGAACCCCGATGATGATGCTTTAGAGGCCGAAGCCTCCTGCTGGGGTAATTTTGCCGGTGCAGAATTCTCGAGGGCAAGGCCAGAGGCATCTCGATGCTTAGAAGGAGATCTACCCTTCGAGGACCGGCTGGATTTATGTTAAGTTACCTGAGATCCATGTGAGGAAGAAGCAGCCCTGGAAGATGTCAATGCCACCGAAGCCGCATCAGAGGGAAACAGGGTACTGAGCTTGGCAGCTCGGTTCTGTCGACCCCTCTTAGACATCATGGAACAGGACACAATCTGTTATGGAATGGTCAGGACCTAAACATTTTAGACATCAGTCATGGGTGTCGGTGACGGAGATAGTACCGCCACATTTTGTGCACTTTTTAAATCCTGAGGCAGGCTTTTCCATAGTTAAGGAAAAAGGTTCTGGGCCTAAGGCCCAAAACTCAAGTGCACTTGAAGAAAAATAAATGGAAAAAAGTTTATTTTTTTTTTTTTTTACAAGAAAAGAACAAGAACCAGCGGTACTGGTACAGCGAAGGCGGCAGACGCGACAGAAAAATAAAGAAAAAATAAGGTAATTTTTCTGCGGTGACAGGAACACGACCTGCTGGCTCCGCGGAAAAATAACTGAGGAGAGACAGTTGGGAAGGCGGGAAGGCAGCACGCAGGCGCTGTGGGATGCTCCCAAAAGCTTTCTGATTGGATGCTGGGGAGCGTTCCCGGGCAGGCTCCGTCGGTACCGACGTACCCATATGTGAAGACTCATTCCTGCTTGTTCCTGGAGATAGGTTTGTAGGCAGACACCTTTCTCGGGTAGAAGGACTTTTTACCCGAGCCCTTCTTTTTGTGAGAAGGGGCAGAAGTCTTTCTGGACAGCCTAGTCCTGGTCAGGTGCTCGGTCTCGAGCTCAGCGGCCTTCTCGGCCATGGGTTTGCCAAAAAGGTTCTCACCTCGGCAAGGGACATCGACCAACTTGTCCTGAACCCAAGGCTCAAAGTCCGATGACTGCAGCCATGACTGGCGTCAGGCTGCGATGCCAGCGGCCGCCACACGAGCCGAAGCCTCGAAGCCATCGTAGGCCGCTCAGGACATGAATTTGGAACAGTCCCGGATACCTGAAGACAAAGACTGGAACCTCTGCAAAGGTTCCCCGGAGAGACCAGCAGAGAACCCGGCAAGCTCCTTTGCCAGGTCTCGGAGAAAGCACAGTTACTTACCTGTAACAGGTGATCTCTGGGAACAGCAGGAATTAGTCCTCACATATGGGTATCGTCGGTACCGACGGAGCCCGTGCGGGAAAGCTCCCCAGCTTCTTAGAATAGAAGCTTTTGGGACCTCCCACTGCACATGCGCACTGCCTTCCCGCCTTCCTGAACAGCTCTCCTCAGTTTCGAGTTTATAGCTGAGTCAACAGAGAGAGGACAGGAAGATAGATAGATAAAAGATACAACTCCTAGGGGAGGTGGGTGGGTTGTGAGGACTAATTCCTGCTGTTCCCAGAGATCACCTGTTACAGGTAAGTAACTGTGCTATCTCCAGGAACAAGCAGGAATAAGTCCTCACATATGGGGACTCCCTAGCTTAGATGCATGGGATCCCCTGTAAAGGTTCGCCATCTTCGTATGGATCTCAGGCATCCATTCTGGGAAGGTGGGCAGGAGTTGTTTAGGAATGGAACAGGTGCTTGAGGACAGCCTGGCCAAACAAGGCATCCCGGCGGGAGTCCTTGTCCAAACAGTAATGGGCTGTGAAGGTATGAACCGAGGCCCAGGTAGCGGCTCGACAGATCTGATCTATGGAAACAGAGTGCAGATGAGCCATAGAAGTTGCCATGGCCCTCACATTGTGAGCAGTGACATGGCCTTCCAGAGAAATGTTTTTGCTCTGGTAAGCAAAAGAAATACACTGAGCAATCCAATTGGAAAGTGTACGCTTGGAGACTGGAAGTCCCAAATGGGAAGGATCAAAGGCCACAAAAAGTTGAGAAGACTTTCGATGTGGCTGAGTCCTATTAAGGTAAAAAGCGAGAGCTCTTTTACAATCCAGAGTATGAAGGTTCCTCTCTGCATTGGATGCATGAGGAGCTGGAAAAAAGACAGGTAGATATACCTCTTGATTAAGATGAAAAGGCGAGACCACTTTAGGCATAAAGTGGGGATTCGTCCTAAGGACCACCTTATCATGATGAAATCTTGTGTAAGGTGGATTAGCCACTAAAGCCTGCAGCTCACTGATGCGGCGAGCCGAAGTGACTGCAATGAGGAAGATGACCTTCCAGGAAAGAAATTTCAAGGAGGTGGAAAACATTGGCTCAAAAGGTGGCTTCATAAGTTGACCGAGCACTAGATTCAAATCCCATGCGACCGGGGGTGGTCTGATGGGAGGTTTAGTGAGAGTCAGGCCTCTCATGAATCTTGCAACAAGAGGATGAGAGGAGATAGGTTGTCCATTTATATGTTTCAAGGATGCTGCAATAGCACTTAAATGGACTCTTACCGAATTCGTCTTGAGGCCTGCATTGGATAGATGCAGGAGATAATCAAGAAGAGAATTCAAAGGAAGTGCCAGAGGGTCAAGACCCTGCTGAGCACACCAAATGGAAAAACGTTTCCATTTGAAAGCATAGGAACGCCTGGTAGAGGGTTTCCTAGAGGCAGAAAGGATATCTTTCACTGGTTGGGAAAGATGAAAGTCTTGAAGGCTTAAGCCTTCAGTAACCAAGCACTGAGGTGAAGGGATTTGGGGTTTGGGTGCCACAAAGTCCCCTCCTCCTGAGACAGGAGGTCTGGCGCAGCTCCCAGATCCAAGTAGGATCCCTGGGAGAGCTGTAGAAGTAGAGGGAACCACACTTGGCGTGGCCAGCGTGGAGCTATGAGGATCATAGTTCCATGATCCCTCTGGAGTTTGAACAGAGTCTTGGGAATCAAAGGAATGGGTGGAAAGGCATATAGGAATGCCTGATTCCAATTCAGGAGAAAGGCGTCCGTAGCCTGAGCTCCCTGACACGGAGTTCTGGAACAGAACCGGGGAAGTTTGGCATTCCACGGACTTGCAAAGAGGTCTATGTCCGGGGTCCCCCATTCCTGAAAGATTCGGTTTATTTGGTCCAAATGTAGGGACCATTCGTGTGGCAGCAGAACTCGACTGAGCCTGTCTGCCCGAGAGTTTTGAACTCCTGGGAGATACACTGCTAGCAGGTGAATCTGATGCTCTCTGGCGAAGGCCCATAGTCTTAGAGCTTCGTTGCAAAGCGACAGAGAGCCCGTCCCTCCTTGTTTGTTTATGTAAAACATGGCCACCTGATTGTCCGTCTGAACTAGGACAGTGAGGTTGGCTAGGAGGGAGTGGAAGACCTTGAGGGCAAGGTAAATTGCTCGCAGTTCCAGAAGATTGATATGAAGGGTGGTCTCCTGTAGAGACCAAGTGCCCTGAGTGGAGAGAGTTTGCAGATGGGCTCCCCACCCTGTTTGGGAGGCATCTGTTGTGAGGGTTGCTTGGGGTAGCAATGGTTGAAATGGAGCCCCCAACAACAGATTCTTGGTGGAAGTCCACCAGTGGAGGGACCAAAACAGACGATCGGAGGTTTGTATTTGGTCTGAGAGCGCTCCTGACGCCTGAGTCCACTGAGTGGCCAGGGTCCATTGAGCTGCTCTCATATGAAGACGAGCATAGGGCACCACATGCACTGTGGAGGCCATATGACCCAGTAGGCGTAGCATTTCCCTGGCTGTCAAGTGAGTGCTGGACTGAGCTTGGGAGGCCAAACTCAGGAGGCGCTGGCCTCGAACATGTGGAAGGTAGGCCCTTGCAGTGATGGTGTCCAACTGGGCCCCTATGAATTCTAGAGATTGAGTAGGGATGAGTTGGGACTTGGGAAGGTTTACTACCAGTCCCAGATACTGCAAAAGGCTCCTTGTGTGGTCCAGGGAAATCTGGGCCTGTGACTGAGTTGGAGCTCGGATGAGCCAGTCGTCCAGATATGGGAAGACAAAGATTCCCATGCCTCTTAGAAATGCGGCTACGACTGCCATGCATTTTGTGAATACTCTTGGAGCAGAGGCTAGACCGAAGGGGAGTACTCTGTATTGGAAATGTTTTCCCTGAAACAGAAAGCGAAGATACTTTCTGTGGGATGGATGGATGAGTATATGTGTATACGCATCCTGTAGGTCTAGAGAACAAAGCCAGTCCTGACCCTGGAGGTAAGGAAGGAGAATGCCGAGAGACAGCATTTTGAATTTCTCCTTGAAGAGAAATTTGTTCAATTCTCTCAGATCTAGGATTGGTCTGAATCCCCCTGTCTTCTTTGGAATGAGAAAATAAGGGGAGTAGAAACCGGACCCTTGTTGAGGAAGAGGAACCTCTTCTATGGCCCCTTGGGCAAGAAGAGAGGAAACCTCTTGACCCAACAGGGTTAGGAGAGATGGGGGAGAATTGAATGGTCTCACCATATGATGGGGAGGAAGGCTGGAGAAATGAAGTTTGTAACCCTCTCGAATGATAGAGAGGGTCCATTGTTCTGTTGTGATTTGTTCCCATCTGGGAGCAAAGTGAACCAACCTTCCGGGTATGGTGAGAGGTTCTGGTTGTGTTAGAACCAGAAGTGGCAAGTTCCCTAGGAGCAAGTCAAAACCCCTGAGGGGTTGGAGCCTGCTGAGCTACAGTAGCTGCTGCAGGCTTAGCTCGTGCTTGTTTGGATTGCTGACGCTTAGCAGTATAGCGAGGTTGAGAAGACTGCTGGCCAGTATTTGAAGCAACTCTGGCCTTCTTATAGTAAGGCCTTTTAAAAGACTTTTTCTTAGTAGGAATTGAAGTGGACTTTGAAAGTCTTTCCAAGGTGGCATTTTCAGCATCCATCTGGGTGGCTTTGATTTGCCACTCTTCCCCAAATAAGTTCTCACCTGTACAGGGCAGATTCCGTAAGCCATCTAGAACCCAAGGTTCCAGATCAGAGGCCTGGAGCCAAGCAAGACGTCGGGCTGCAATAGCAATGCCCGAAGCCCTACTGGCTCCCTCAAAGGAATCATATGCTGCCCTATTAGAGAACTTAGAAACCTCTAAGAGTTGTTTCACTAGGGAAAGGAATCCCTGCTTTTTATCCTCAGGGATAAAGGGGGCAAAATGCCGCACCTTTTTGGCAAGTTCCTCCAGGAACATGCCCATATAGAGACTGTAGGAATTAATCCTGGCTATAAGCATACTAGCCTGGAAAATTTTCCTACCAAAAGAGTCCAAAGTCTTACATTCCCGTCCTGGAGGGGTGGAAGAGTGCCTTTTGGTACTCCTAATCTTCTTCATTGCAGACTTCACCACAATAGAGTGGTGGGGCAATTGAGTCTTTTGGAAACCAGGAGAAGGAGGGACCCTATACATGGTGTCCAACCTACGGGAATAAGGAGACAAAGTCAAAGGATTTTCCCAGAAATCCATCAGTTGTTCTTGAAGGATTTCATGGATAGGCAGGGTAACTGCCTCCTTAGGGGCCTTTGAGTATCCCAAAATATCCAGTTTTTTGGATCTGGGTTCCTTTTCAGAGGATGTGGTAATAGAAAGGGCTGTAGCCATATCTAAAACAAAGTCCTGGAAGGACAAATCCTCTGGAGGGGGCATTCTCCTTTTAGGAGAAGAGGGCTCCTCAGGTAAGTTGAGTGAAAACTCAGCAGAATCATCAGAGGAGTGAAAATCCTCAGAGGAATCGGTGCTTTCCTCTAACGCACGATACGCGTACCGATCGGTATCGATATCGGGCGTATCGGGTATGGAACCGGTATGGAGCGAAAGCCCATACGGTACCGACTTGCGTTTAGAGGTGGACGGCCTCGATACCGGCATGGCGGACGATACCGGTATCGGGCCCGGAACCGCTGAAAGCGGAACCGATGGCGTTGCAGCTTTAATGAAAGCCATGACGGCCTGCTGCATGGACTGTACAGTATCGCCCATGGACGCCATAGCTGCCTGGATGTCGGTACCGGAGTGACCCGGTACCCCAGAGCAGGCTAACAGGTGATCTGTCGAGGCCGTAGCATCGATATCAACCTGAGACCCCTGAATTGGCGTTTTTGGAAGTTGGACTTCCCGCCGGGGTTGTTTGGCTGGGGCAGGGTCCTCAAGTTCTAAGCTAAGAGCCTCTCGATGCTTTGAAGGAGATTTGCTCTTTGAGGACTTGCCCACAGAAGGTTTGGTTACCTGAGATCCATCCGGAGAAGAAGACCTGGATGACTGTGATGCTGTATTCTCTGAAGCAAACAGCACATGGAATTTGTTGGCCCGGTTCTGCAGCCCACGTTTAGACATGTGGGAGCAAGATGGGCAGTCCGGTATGGAATGGTCAGGCCCCAAACATTTCAGACACCAGTCATGGGTGTCTGTGACTGAAATAACAGCATTACATTTGGTACACTTCTTAAATCCAGGGGCTGGCTTCTCCATGAGGAGAAATTGAGTAGGCCGAGAGGCCTCTCTGAAGTGACCAAAAAGCTAAAAAATAAGAAAAAAGAATTATAATTTTTTAAAGAAAGAAAGAAAAGACCGGCGATACCGGTATCGGTATGGGGAAGGCAGGTACGCGGTCTAAAGAAACAAATAAAATAACAATTTCTTCAGCGGTGACAGGAACACGACCTGCTGGCTCCGCGGAAAAAGAGAAACTGAGGAGAGCTGTTCAGGAAGGCGGGAAGGCAGTGCGCATGTGCAGTGGGAGGTCCCAAAAGCTTCTATTCTAAGAAGCTGGGGAGCTTTCCCGCACGGGCTCCGTCGGTACCGACGATACCCATATGTGAGGACTTATTCCTGCTTGTTCCTGGAGATACATGCCGATGTATAGCTGGTATGACTGGTCACGGCAAGCAAGCATCGAGCCCTGGAAGCACTTTCTGCCGAAAGCATCCAGGTTGTGGGCCTCCCTGCCGGGGGGTACCGCAGAGTACATCTTCTGGCTCTTCAGACGATGCATGGTCGATTCCACCACCATGGAATGGTGCGGCAGCTGCGCCTTTTGGAAGCCAGGGCTCTTACGGAGTCGATAAATGGAATCGACCCGCTTGCTCAAGACCGGCGCCGAGGCCGGTGCCTCCCACATCTGGAAGAGGAGCCGTTCCAGCATCGGAGGAACCGGCACAGTAAAGGCCTCCTTCGGAGGAGAGTCATACTGGAGGGCCTCAAGCTCCTCGGCTCGAGGCTCCTCCTTGGGGTTGGCGGGAATCGCCAAGGCCTTGGCCCTGTCCCGCATGAACTCCAAGAACCGGGTGTCCTCCGGAGGGGACCTACTCCGGGGAGTCCGACGGGACACACCGAGTCCGGAAGTTATCAGGGGGACTCCTCATCCTCTGTCTTCCAGGCTGACTCATCGGAAGAGGAGTTGAGGGGCTCCGACCGCGTGGGTCGAGGTGGCACCCGCCCCAACGCAGAAGGCACCGGCATCGACGCCGAGGCCCTCGGTTCCAAGCGGGAGGTCGAGGGAGACCTTGACCGAGGACAACCTCGAGCCTTCATGGTCTTGAGTATCGGCTCGGTCTCCGGGGTCGACTTCGACGTCGATGTCCCGGTGGTCAAGGCAGATGCACCAGCGAGGCTGGCCATCAGTACCCGCTGCTGCTCCATGAAGGCAGACAATCTGCACTCCAAGGCTGTCAGCCTGAGTCCAAGCTCAGGAGACTCAGCAGCTACCAACTCTGACGTTGGCTCCCTTGGAGGAGAGTCCACGAGGACTACAGGACTTACATGTCCGACGGTCTCCGGCTCTACACGAGGTACTTTGGATGGCTTCTCCTGCTCCAAAGGCACGGGACGGTGGTCAAGGGTCTTAGACCTGGCCCTCGAGGAACCAGGGACCTCCTCCGATGCCGCCCTCGCGGGCCGTTTCTTCCTCTCGCGTTCCCGGTCGGGGGATCCCCTGTCCAAGGAACCCCGGCGATGCTCAGGATCAGACTCCCGAGACGTCAAGGCCTCAGACAAGGTCTGGGCCCGGCCGGAGGCAGAGTCCGAAAAAATCCTTTCCTTCTGGTGCTGATGGCTTCGAAGTGCCTTGGTGGACATTTTACCACACGGGCCACAGATCATGGAGTTATGATCTGGGCCGAGACACCAAAGGCAGCAGTCGTGGGTGTCAGTGAGAGACAGTTTCTTGCACCCATCACACTTCTTGAAACCACTGGAAGCCATCGGGGAAAAAAAGTCCCACGCGAGGTCAAAAGACCGGCCTTCTAGGGAAAAACAGAAAAAAGGGTACGAACGCCAGCTACGAAGGGCGAAAACCGAAAAATAGAGAACAGGCTCGATACCGGTGTACCAAACCCGGCTGGAAGGGGAACCGGCGAACTCTAAGAAAAAGCGAAGAAATCTTCAAGAAAAAAAATCAACTTTTCCCGGGTGACTAGGACGAACGTCCGAAGGGCTCCACGGAAAAAGAGAGACTGAGCAAGATGGCACCTTTAGGCGGGAAGGGGACCGTGCATGCATGTAGTATTCCCAAAGGCTTTCATAGAAAGCTGAGGAAATGCTCCGCACGGGGGCTTCATCGGCACCGATGTCACCCATAAGTGAGGACTGACTTCCTGCTTGGTCCTGGAGAAACGTCATTCTTCTGATGACACTGGTACAAATACTCCCAGGACTGCCTCCTCTGCCCACTAATCTATTGACAAAGCAGACTCACCAGAGCAACAATCAAGTAGCAATATAATAAACTGTCAACTAACCTAACTTTAACTAAACAACGGGAAAGAACTGCTCCCATTATCATGCCTTCGAAAAATGAAGGTACTTATTTCAACCTGTGCTAAGGAAGTCTGCCCTTCCCTGCTCCCTGAAGGATTATGACCTCCCCTGAATCCCCTTCTTCTCAAAACACCCTCCCTTCTTATGGCCCGCACCCTCACAGTAGATTCTTCTTCTTACCTCTTGACATGATATCGTGCTTCAGGCCAAATTCACATAATAAACGAGGGAGGGATGCGGGCAATGTTCCCTCTAATTTTCTGAAGGCTGTGTGCGCATAAAATATCAGCTGTGCAGCTTTTGAAGGAAGGTTAAATTTTTGTGCGCCACATAACGACACTCAGAGTTATATTTTTTATTTATTTATTTAACATCTCTTATATACCGCACTATTATCATCAGCGCGGTTTACATGGAACCAAACATATACATACAGAAAACTGTAGTGCATTTTACAAGTAACAGGAATTTGAACTTGGTAATAAAGGGAAACTATGCACACTATATAACTATATACAATAGTTTATACACATTAGTCACAGTTGAAGTTGTCTTGACCTGATTATGGATGTAGTGTTTCTCTTGTGCAAAACTAAATTGGGAAATAGCTTAAGAAGAGGTGGTGTTTGAGACTTTTTCTGAATTGTGTTAGGCTGGCTATGGCTCTCAGTTCTGGTGGGAGTGCATTCCAAGCTATTGGGGCATGAATGCTGAAGGCTCTTTTAGATGTTTCCTTAGTGTATCTGACTGTCTTGGGATTGTTAATGAGTTTATAGCAGTTGATCTTCTGGATCTATTGGGAGTCTGTGTGTGTAAAAGGTTGGCGATCGTTGATGGTGCTTGATTGTTTAAGGCTTTGAAAGTAATGATTAGTATCTTGTAGTGGATTCTTGCGTTGGTTGGTAACCAGTGGAGTCTTTTTAGAATTGGAGTTATGTGGTCTGTCTGATATTCCTTCGAGTACTCTAGCAGCGGTGTTCATCGCCAGCTGTAGAGGATTTAAAGTTGATTGCGGGAGACCATGTAGAATTGCATTTGCGAAGTCAAGATGAGGCATCACCAAGGCTTGGTAGACAGTTCTGAAGTCTGTGGGTTCAAGTAAAGGTCTTAAGTGGCGTAGTGTGCGTATCTTGTGATATATTAGTTTTGTTATGTTTTTTATGTGGGTCTTCATATTGAGGCGCTGGTCAAGGGTAATACCTAGGTATCGTATCGTAGGTTTTACTGTCAATTCCTTGTCCTTTATCTTTAAGGTAGTGGGAGGTGTGAAGTTTTGGTCCCTTGTGATAAACATAACATCGGTCTTGCTATGGTTGATTCTTAGGTTCTTGAGAGGAGCCAGTCTTCTACTGATTCAAAGCATTTTATCAAAGGTGTAAAATCAGGATGGTTGATGGAGAATGGCATGTATAGGAGAATGTCATCTGCGTATGCTAGGCAGGTAACATTAAAAGAGCGGATGAGGTCACAGATCGGTTGCATGTATATGTTAAACATTAGTGCTGAAAGAGAGGATCCTTGTGGTACCCCTTGATCTTGCAAAAATGGTTCAGATGTTTTTTCCTCAATTCTTACTTGTTGCCAACGGTTATTTAGGTAGGATATACACCAGTCAAGTGCGGTTCCAAGTATTCCTTTTTCCTTAAGGCGATGGATAAGTATTTGATGGCTTACTGAATCAAACGCAGCTGAGATGTCCATGAATATAAGGATAAATCCTTGGTGGATATTATCTATTCCTGTGATTAATGTATTGAATAGAGTGATGAGGAGGGTCTCAACTCCGTGGGCTTCTCTAAAACCATGTTGTGCAATGTCCAGTGGGGCTTCAGTGTCTATGTGTTGTTGTATTTGACGTTGTACCACTTTCTCAATTATTTTTGCTAGCAGAGGGATGCTGGATATTGGCCTATAGGATTCTACTTTTAGGGGGTCTAATTTGTTATTTTTCAGTAATGGTCTAATTGAGGTTTGTTTAAGGCACTGAGGAAAGGTTCCAGTTGAGAAAGATTGTTCAAGGATATTGTGTATGAAGAAGCTTACTTCATATCTAATGTTTTTTATCCAGGCCGCTGGACATGGATCATTTGCTGCAGTGGTAGCATTTATTGATGCAATGGTGTTTTCAATTTCTTTAGTTGATAATGCGTTAAACTTGGTTAGTGTGGTTGACTGTGATAGCTTGTCTATATTTGTTGGTTCTGTGATGTAGATGTTGGTTGTTTTCTTCATTTTTGATTTTAAATAGTCAGCATAATCTTGTGGATGTATCGTTTGAGTGAGTTGGGGAGTTGGTTCCTTTGCCATTGTCTTTACAATGTTGAAGAGATCATGATGTTTATTTAATGATTGCTTCAGGAGATTAGTATGAAATTGTTTCCTTCGATCTGCTATTTCCTGGCGATGCTTTTTTAGGTACTTGCAATAGGCTGTGTAGGCGTCGGTAGAGTGGGATCGTCTCCAGCGTTTTTCAAGTCTACGAAGATGGAGGAGGGATGTTCTCAGTTCATTAGAATACCAAGCTACATGTGTCCGATGGTTGGGCTTTCTTGTCATATTTGCCGTTTGGGAATTGGTTCTAAGAGTGTGATCCCAGGTGTTGATTAGGCTATCTAAATCAGGTTCAGAGGTGTGTAGTATTGGGAGAATATTCTTGAGTACTTCGTCTTTGTCAAATGGGCGGAACCTCCTAGTTGTTGGTTTGGCGAGGGTGGATTTGGAGTTAATGGCCTTGGAGGAGTTGGGAATTTGGAATAAGATTAGGCTGTGGTCTGACCATGGTACTGGTATTATGGAAATATCATAATTGTGGTCGGTTTCTGAGGTGGCTTGTGGAACGAATATCAGGTCAAGGGTATTTCCCATAGTATGAGTAGGTTCTTTGACTATCTGGTTGAATCCAAGGTTGTCGATCGCTTCTATAAATGCTGCGATTTGAGTATCATGTAGAGAGGGGAGGTTGAAATCTCCTAATATCCAATTAGATAATTGTGGTTTTTCCGTATTACAGGCCCGGTCAACTATCGTTGGCAGATCATCAGCTGACGTTGTTGGAGCTCTATAGACTAGGTTGATTGAATGCTCATTGTTTGATATGTTTAGTATGTTTAGGTGGGTTGTGCTAATACTGTTGTCTATCTGAAATTGTAGCTGACTTTTAGAGATGAGTACTCCACCTCCTCTTTGTTTGATCCTGTGACACGTGTGGATTGAGAAGCCTGGGGGTAGCATCTGGTTGAGGATGATATTATCAGAGTCAGATAGCCAGGTTTCTGTGATCATCAAAATGTCAAGGTTGTGCGTTGTTATGAGATCAGGTATCAAAGGCCACTTTGTGCGGATGGATCTAATATTGATAAGGGCGCAATGCAGTGGTGGTTGGCATTGTCGTTTAGGTTGAGATTTTTTGGTGAGCTGAAGGGCAACGTGGATTAAATGAGAGTGGTGGGTATGGGTAGGATTTGGGTCTGTTTGTGTCTTGTTTGACCATCTCTTCCAATTATTTCTTAATATTGGTATGGAGTTTTGGTCGCCATTAAAGGCGTTTGAGTATCCAGCTAGTGCAGTGAGGAGGTAGGTAATGATGAGGGTTACCAGTGTATGCATCATTAATGAGGGCATTGTGTATTAAGGGAGTATGATTACTGACAACAGTATATCTAGCTACTGGGAGGCAGTACTTGCAATTAATGATTACTGACAACAGTATATCTAGCTACTAGGAGACAGTACTTGCAATTAATGATTACTGACAGCAGTATATCTAGCTACTGGGAGGCAGTACTTGCAATTAATGATTACTGACAACAGTATATCTAGCTACTGGGAGGCAGTACTTGCAATTAATGATTACTGACAGCAGTATATCTAGCTACTAGGAGACAGTACTTGCAATTAATGATTACTGACAGAAGTATATCTAGCTACTGGGAGATAGAACTTGCATTTAGTGATTACTGACAACAGTATATATCGCGTTATGAACGAGTGTGCAAAAAGTTCCAGGTATAGATAGTTCGTTTTAGTGTAGTATACTTGCTGTGATCAAGGAAATCTCAGTTGAGGGTGGGAGCGAGCTCAACTTTGTAGGAGCTCAAGCTGCCTGGGTTCGTGGGAGATTTGCAAACGGCGGTTTTCCTGTGGGCGTGAGTCTGCTTGTTAGATGGCTGGATGTTAGATGGCTGGTCGTTGGCAGTGGCTGCTGTTCAAGTTGTTTGTATAGTTGGTATTTTGTATGCTGCTTATTCGCTGGATATATTTCGCTTTTTGCCTGTCGTGCCCCGCCTAAGGGCCACACCAAAGGGCCCTCTTGCGAGGCCCTCAGGCGCGGGCCCGCAAGGCGCGGGCGCGCCTGCCGGCGGCGCTTTTTAAATGTAGCGCTGGTTCCTCCCACAGCCCGGATAGGGCTGGAGTGCAGGAGCAGGAAACTGCTTTTGCTCGACCCCGACTGGGGAGCCTCCGAGATGGCCGCAGATGGGAAAAGGGCTGCTTCTCTGCCGGCGGCGCTTTTTAAATGTAGCGCTGGTTCCTCCCACAGCCCAGATAGGGCTGGAGTGCAGGAGCGGGAAACTGCTTTTGCTCGACCCCGACTGGGGAGCCTCCGAGATGGCCGCAGATGGGAAAATTTATCTCCTTCTCTTGGAGCTGATCCTCTTAATAGAGTTGTTCCTCCTTGTGAAGACGTTCCTCCTTTCTCTGTTCCTTTCTCTGCTTGCTCTCTCCCCTTCTCTCCTTGCTCCTCCGCCTTCTCTTCTGCCTTGCTGGCATTCAGCTCTGGCTTATAAAAAGTGCCTGCTAAAATTTAAAATTTGACTACACGTCAGAATACAGTATGTACACCACATTGATTGCACTAAAAAATATTGTAGAACTTGTGAAAACTGTAAATATACAACTTTTAAATTTTAAGACGTCTGTGTTTTCTATCAGAATCAGAACCGTAATTTTTGTGCGCTCTGTTGTAAAGTATGTGCGCTCACTCAGCAAGGTGTGAGCGCGCGCACACGCACACAGCTTAGAGGGAACAGTGGATGCGGGACTGGACTGGAGTTCCTCAAGGAACGATTAGCAGGTAAGTCTAATTTCACCTTCCTTATCGTCCCTCCAGTCTAATCCCGAACCTCTGGGGATATAACAGAGCAGTGAAAAAACGTTCTTAAAGGGAGGGACCTGCCAGGCCAGCCTGAAGCACCGCTGAGCCAAACATAGTATCCCTTTCTGCCTGCACATCTAGACAGTAATGTTTTATAAACATATTGAAAGATGACCAAGTAGCCGCCTTACAGATCTCAATAGCAGGCACTAGACTGTACTCTGCCCATGACGCTACCTGTGCCCTAGTCAAATGAGCTCTAATGCCTTCTGGCACTGACTTTCCTTTCAGAATGTAAGCTGACGTTATAGCCTCTTTAAGCCACCTTGCAATGGAAGCTTTACTGGCTGCTTCACCCTTTCTTGATCCTCCAAACAGGACAAAAAGCCTATCCATCTTTCTGAAACTCGCTGTCCTCCGAATATACTTCAACGCTCGACGAACGTCTAGAGACTGCAAAGATCCAGAGTTTGACGTTCCACCAAGCTCCTCAAAAACTGGAAGAGAAACCACCTGATTCACATGAAAAGCTGAAACCACTTTTGGCAAGAAAGACGGAACTGGCCTCAATACCACCTTATCATAAAAGGACAAAAAGGGCTTCTGAAAAGACAAAGGCTGTAGCTCCGAGATTCTACGAGCTGAACATATCGCCACTAGAAATACTACCTTGAGCATAAGATCTTTAACCGATGTCTTAGACAAAGGCTTGCGTACTAACACGTCTAACACCAAAGCAAAATCCCGAGGGACCGGAGATCTACATGGAGGCCTCAAAAGAGACACAGCCCTTAAAAAACGCTTAATATCTGGATGCGCTCCCAGCGTCTCCCTTCTTATCTTTCCTCTATAACATGCCAGAGCTGCCACCTGCACTCGCAAGGAGGCTGCCGCCAATCCTTTGTCAAATCTGTCTTGCAAGAAAGCCAACACGTGTGACACTGAAGCACTCAATGCCTGTACAGTCTTGTCCGCACACCATGCCTCAAACACTCGCCAGATACGAACATACGCCAATGAAGTAGACCTCCTCCTAGCCTTCAACATGGTGGAAATAACTGCCAAGGAGTATCCTCTCGCTCTCAGCCTCGCCCTTTCAAGAGCCAAGCCATAAGCGAGAATCGATCTGAGGCATGAGTATGGGACCCTTGAACAACAGATCCTTCCGACCCAGTAGATGCCAGGGCCGCTCCACCAAAAAAGTCTGATCAGATCCACATACCATTGTCTTCTCGGCCAATCCGGTGCTATCAGATTTACCTGTCCCTTGTGAACCTCTGTTTTTTGTAGTACCCGACCTATTAAGACCCAGGGTGGAAAAACGTAAAGGAGCTGCTGCTCTGGCCACTTTTGAATGAGAGCATCGAGACCCTCCGACATCCTTTCCTTTATTCTGCTGAAGATAGAGAACCCATTCCACTGGGCCCACTGACAACTCAGAAAGTTGGCCACCACATTGTCCACTCCTGCCACATGTGCCGCCAACACTGCTACCAGATGTGCTTTGGCCCACTCTAACAGTTGTTCTGCCTTGCTGATTGATGTAGGCCACTGCGGTCGCATTGTCAGAAAATACGTGCACTGCCTTTCTCTTTAACCAACTTTGAAAGGCCCTCAGCGCCAGAGCAACCGCCCTCAATTCCAATCTGTTGATAGACCATGTCCTCAGGCAAAATTTCTGTCAACGTGCACCCCCCCAACCCAAGAGACTGGTGTCTGTTGTAAGGGGTATCCAGGTGGGAGCCTCCAGAGGCATGCCCTCCAGCACTCCCGGCCTCAACCACCACTGCAGCGCCTGCCTCGTCTCCAGCCGACATGGCAGTCTGAGACAAGGAATCGTTCTGGTGCGACCATCTTCTGAGCAATGCCCTCTACAACAGCCGCATATGAGCCCGCACCCACGGCACCAACTCGAGTGTCGCCGCCGTTGTACCTAGCAACTGCAGATAATGCCACGCCGTTGGAATCTTTCGGTTTAGAAAGGCATGGACTAGTTTTCTCAAACCTTGTGCTCGCAGTTGTGTCAGAAACACTTTCCCTATCTTTATATCAAAATGCGCCCCCAGATACTCCAGGCTCTGCGAAGGCTCTAATCTGCTCTTTGCCATGTTGACCACCCAGCCTAGGCTCTGAAGAAACTCCACCACTCTGGCTGTTGCCAACTCGCTCTCTCTTTTTGACTTTGCTCAAATTAATCAATCTTCTAGATAAGGATGCACTAGAATCCCTTCTTTTCTCAATGCCGCTGGCACGACCACCATGACCTTGGTGAAAAGCCCATGGAGCCATTGCCAACCGGAAAGGTAACGCTCGGAATTGGAACTGCAAATCTGAGGAATTTGATGCTCCTGTCGAATCGGAATGTGAAGATAAGCTTCCGACAAATCCAGAGAAGGAATTCCCCTGCTCTTACTGCCATAATCACCGATCGCAGGGTTTCCATACGAAAGTGCGACACTCGCAGACAGCGATTTACCTTTTTGAGATCCAAAACTGGGCAAAAGGATCCCTCTTTCTTTGGCACCACGAAATATATGGAGTATCGACAGTATCCGCACTGGTCTCTTGGTACCGGCACCACCGCGTTGAGGCTCAGTAGTCTTTCCAATGTCTCTTGCACCACCTTGACCTTCAGAAGCGCATGGCGACAATGTAAGCATCGGCCACCGGGTGTTGAAACTCAAGAGCATAGCCTTCTCAAAATGACTTCCAACAACCACTGGTCTGAAGTAATTTGGACCCAAGCAGGATAAAACTTCTGTAACCGCCCTCCTACGGCTACCAACCCCACTTGGGTCCTCCTGGCTTCATTGTGGTTTTCTAAGGTTTGAGGAAGAGGGAGCAGTGAACCCTCTGCTTGCCCCTCTAAAACCTTGAAACCCCTGATTTCGATAGGAGAAACACCCCCTTTGAAACTGCTCAAACTGTGCTGGGCAGAAACAGCAAAATTCTCTGGTGATTCTTGTTTGCCGGAGATGGCCGCCCCTGCTTTTGTTTGTCCTCTGGGAGTCTCCCTCCCTTAGACTCTCCTAAATCCTTTACCAACTTATCCAAATCCTCACCAAAAGTAGCTTACCCCTAAAAGGCAGCTAGCTTGCCTAATCTTGTCTTAGAGGAACCCTGCAGAAGGCATATTTAGTGCTTTTTGTGTTTCCGCTATGAGAGCGGGTAACTCGTCACGTCAGAAAACCCGGATCACCCTCGCCTGATCTTCTTGCTCCGTTAACTCTCCTTCCTCTAACTCATCCTCCATCTCCAAGTCCTGCTCTCCGTTCTCCGAGAGAGGGCCCTCCGAAATCACCAACTGCTCATGCTTATTCTTTCCCTTCCTAGACTTCTTTGAAGGAACTTCAATAACCCCCAAGCCCAGAGGGGTCCCCGGACGCTTTACGCCCAGCTCCGCTTCCACTGAAGCTGTCTCTGGTTCCTTCTTACTGCCATTGAAGGCTTGTTGAAGCAGAGCCACAGACACTTGAGAAAATATTGCCGCCAGGCCTCCTGGCCATGCCGTCTGAGAAGGCGATATATCCAGAGCCCAGGAAGGCCCCGCCACCAGCTCCAGTAAGG